>SEYY01000081.1:212127-232127 GCA_009176605.1 Armadillidium nasatum | reverse complement strand
GATAGATAGATAGATATATATAGATAGATTGATAGATAAATATATAGATAGATATAATAGTTGAATAGATGAATGGTTGGATGGATTTTTAGATTGATAGACAGATAGATAGATAGATAGATAGATAGATAGATAGATAGATAGATAGGATAACCTATTCTAAGAACTAATAATTATGTCTTTGGCAATAGTATCTTTGTTCGGTAAGTCTTAAAGCATTCACTGTTGTATGGTACTGGGATGGAAATTGACGGAGAGAGAGGGGAGGGGAGGTGATGAGAGGGGAGGAAGGAAGGATAGTGGAGAATAAACTATAGGAGTTCAAATTTACTTTAGGATCGAAGAGGAGTTACTCAAAGTTAAAGGGAACGCACAACACAGACACACATACACACGGTATATATATATATATATATATATATATATATATATATATATATATATATATATATATATATATATATATATATATATATATATATATATATATATATATATATATATATATATATATATATATATATATATATAATATATATATATATATATATATATATATATATATATATATATATATATATATATATATATATATATATATATATATATATATATATATATATATATATATATATATATATATATATATATATATATATATATATATATATATATATATATATAAATAATGTTTAAGCTATAGAAAAAGCAACTTTATATTTTTTTAGTATAGTGAATATAATGCCACTAATTTTAATTACAAACACCCAGTGATAATAAATTATTTCAATATTTTAAAATGATTTTCAAGAAAAGAAAGTCATGCTTCAAGGATGTTTGGATTTTGCATCTCTCTCTCTCTCTCTCTCTCTCTCTCTCTCTCTCTCTCTCTCTCTCTCTCTCTCTCTCTCTCTCTCTCTCTCTCTCTCTCTCTCGCGTATGTGAAATAATATTAAATTTTCTTTTCCAGAGAATTTGATTAGTCTATTTAAAACTGTTAAATGTTTTACTTATTGTGGAACGAATTGCCACTTATGACGGTACTACATAAATATACTTGGGTATTTCCAAACAATTAACCAGATTGGTTTTCGATAGACACAAAGGAGCTTCAATGTGCTTAAGATCGTATATAAGGAGAAGCATATTATTCTTTTCACTATATGATGTTATTTAGGTTAGAACAAGGTTTAATATTAAGAGAATCATTGGCAGAAAATGGATTAGAAGACAACATAGCGAAACCGAAGAAAGAAGACGTAAAATATGAGTTCATATGTTGGAAGTAGGGTATAGATTTAAAGTATTGAATAGGATAAAATGAAATGAATAGGCACGAGATGAGGATAAAAAAACTTTAAAAAAATATGATAAATGGTAAATTAGGGTAGGGGTAGAACAGCAGTAGTAAGAACGATGAGAAATGGGAGGAAGCTGAAATAAAATTTGTAAATGCAGAGGATAGATGATTGCAGGATAATGAGGTAAGCTTGGAGGAGGAAGTAAGTATTTATGTTTGGGTGTTAGAAAAGGATCCTGACTACACTTAAGGAAAGGAAGATTGAAGGTATTGGAAAATTGAAGTTTAAATGATATTTTAGGTCCTGGTTTCAAAAAAGAGGAGGATCGATGGAGAAGATATAACAAGATTTATGAGCCCTTTGAATATTATAACTCACAGAACAAAATTACTGAAACATAACTTATTGGATTGTCGAGTATCTGAATCCTTAATCTAGAATAAGGTGGTGATGAGAAGATAGATGTGTGTCGTGCATATAATATGAATGGTTGAGGAGAGGAAGCAACCAACTTAGAAAATGATGGAGAAAAGGAGACAAGTGGATAAAGTGTCCTAACAAATGAGTATAGATGGGGTAAAGGAGGATAAAAATTAACTCATTGATGATTAAAAACCCTAAAACGTGGTTGTTTGAGAAAGGAGAAATGGAGAGGCTTGGCGGAAGCTGCCATGGTCCTGTCGGGTATTGTCAGAAGATCATCAGAATACTAACAGTGGTAATTAAATTAGGGGAAAACTTGGATTAATCTTGATGTTAAATTTATTTGATACACATGAAACATTTTAAGGAAATTAATGAATATATTTAAAAAAAAATCAAGACATTTTTGCGAAATGAAAAAATCTCAAATTTTATATTTTATTTAAACTGTTATTTTAATATTAAACTATTTTACCCGTTTTAATTTCATTTAATGAATTTTATATCAGCATAAAATGTCAATTTTATTTTATTTAGTTTAAATTTTAACATTTACCGTCCAAATCTAAGAGTAAAAACGTATTTGCAAAAAGACAATCGAAATTACTTCAAAAATAGGGAGAACCGTGGAAGGGGAGAATTTAAAGAAGCATCTGGGGGGTAAGGGATAATATTTGATTTGTAGATTCGTTATCAATAACCATAAAGATAAACAAAGACTCGTATATACTTACCACACTCGATTTAGGATAATTTTTTCCTATGATAATCTTCGATATTTCGAGAAATGTTTGATCGATATCTTATGGTTATCTTCGATATTTATAGAAATGTTTAATCGATATTCTACTATATAAAATAATTAGTGTAGTTCTGCTCTCTGTTCTCTGTCCTGAATTACCGTTAGTGATCACTGTAAACATTAAAGTTTTAAGTGTTTTAATTCTTTCTTTAGTTTCCCTTTTCTAAATCAATTTTAAAAAATATAGAATGAAGGTCTCTGGTAGGTAAACTCATGTGATGAGGCATATCACTATTAGAATTGGCAATTGCGGTGAGTAGTGAAGTGCGGTCAGTTGCGGTAAGAAGTGACTGATAGTGTGGTGCTGTAAGGTGTGGAAAATTGGGATTTTTCAACTAATCCTAATGACTATAATCGATGACATTTTAATTCCGATTTTCTTTTGGAAGGTTTTTAAAAACTGATCTCGTCGTAAACTGAGAAACATCATATTAATTAATCTTTTATACTAATTATATATAAGGATTATCAGCTCATGCTTCTCTAATATATATATATATATATATATATATATATATATATATATATATATATATATATATATATATATATTATATATATATATATATATATATATATATATATATATATATATATATATATATATAGAGAGAGAGAGAGAGAGAGAGAGAAGAGAGAGACATCTTGAACTGCTTTTTATTTATCAAGAAGTTGATCTCTCTCTCTCTCTCTCTCTCTCTCTCTCTCTCTCTCTCTCTCTCTCTCTCTCTCTCTCTCTCTCTCTCTCTCTCTCTCTCTCTCTCTCTCCCTACGTTGCGAAAGATAATAATTGCTAATTGTTCATAAATAACTAATTTTTACTATTTTTTTATTATTATTAATTAAATATTTTTATTGACAGCAGGCTATTTGAGCGACACCGTATATATATATATATATATATATATATATATATATATATATATATATATATATATATATATATATATATATATATATATATATATATATATATATATATATATATATATATAATAAATTTAAAGATCAAAGAGAATTCTTTGGAACTTCCTTAATGCTATTTTGATAGGTGACAATAGATCTTACTGGTCGCATTGACAAGAGGCTATGTGCCCATAAATCCCTCCATTTTTAATCAGATGTTATTTTGTTACGAAATACTGGTGACAACATGCTTTATAAGAGGGATATTTACTTTTCATCTTTTTTTTAATTAAAGTTCTAATAACATATTTTTAAGACTCAATTGACACTCATAAGAGGTTGATCAAAGCATACAATCCTCTTTCATTATAAAAACAATCATCTCAATAATAAACTGCTTTTAATTTTTTTTTAGCTCAAACAAACGAAAAATTAGAGCAAAAGTGTGTTCTAGATCGGATCGGGAGAGTAAAGTTAGAACAACGATACACTCTATGTCTGGGACTAAGAGTTTAACAGAGATAGATATATAAATAGATAGATAGATAGATAGAGAGAGAGAGAGAGAGAGAGAGAGAGAGAGAGAGAGAGAGAGAGAATGCATTATGACAAGTTCAAAGGGTATCATTAAAAGAAGGAATATGGTTAAATTGTTTTAAAATTTATTCTCATTTTGTTTCAAAAGGAAATTTAAATCTGAAATTGAATTGTACTTTCATTTCTGAAATATATATATATATATATATATATATATATATATATATATATATATATATATATATATATATATATATATATATATATATATATATATATATATATATATATTTTTTTTTTTTTTTTTTTTTTTATTATTATATATATATATTATATATATATATATATATATATATATATATATATATATATATATATATATATATATATATATATATATATATATATATATATATATATATATATATATATATATATATATTATATCCATAAAGTCAGACAAAGTTGCAATTATTTCAGTAAGATATAATTATCTGGAATTTTCTACACTAAGTTATATGCCCAAATTTGAAGGACTTGAATACTGAAGACCTACTTTAAGTAATAAAAACTATTTTATATAATATATATATATATATATATATATATTATATATATATATATATATATATATATATATATATATATATATATAATATATATATATATATATATATATATATATATATATATATATATATGTATTTGAATAATAAATGACGTCCTAATTGGTAAATTGTAACTTTCGAAATGCAGCGTTTCCTATACAGTCTGTCTGTTGTTTGTTGTTTTGGTTTTTGTGTTTGTCTGTAGTTACAGCTTTAGAACACTTGTTAATAATTTTATTATCTATAGAATCCTATTACAGAAAAGTAAATAGTCCGTTTTTTTTTCTTTCACGAGCTGTTACTGTGTTAACAAATCATTGTTTACTAAAAGTTATCCACAAAAACTATTACAAATATTTCAGTTCATTAGTGATTAGGAATGACAGTTCTGTTTTGTTCTTTTTAGGATTATATATATATATATATATATATATATATATATATATATATATATATATATATATATATATATATATATATATATATATATATATATATATATATATATATATATATATATATATATATATATAAATATAATTTTAATATTTTTAAAATTTTATATAAAATATTTATGTTATGTCTATTGTAATTAAATAATAATAATATATATAATATATATATATATATATATATATATATATATATATATATATATATATATATATATATATATATATATATATATATATATATATATATATATATATATAGGCTTCTTATGCCTAGGGAAACTTTTTGTGCACATGTAATCTTGTAGAATGTTTCAGTGTTTTTATTTATTTGACTGTACCCTAATTTTGGTGAAAGGGTCTTTCAAGGAAACAAATTTTGGTAAAGGTGTTGTTCATTGTCGTGGATTTTTTCTTTGTACATTATACAAGTTTCTTGTACAATCCGATTACTGCAACAGCATTATTATGAATATGTAAAAAAGAAGTTTTGTATAGTTATTTTGGAGCTAAAAAATTAAAGTTTAAAATTATATGAAAGCCACATGATTAAATATAGTTTAAAAAAAAATATATATATATATATATATATATACTCAATTTGAAAAACAATATTTGACATTATGGTTTTCATATAATTTTGAATTTATTTTTTAGCTATAAAGTAATTATATAAAAAATTTTTTAAATATTCATAATAATACTGTTGCAGTAACAATATACAATGATAAAAACCACTATTATGAATGACACATTTACCAAATTTTTTCCTCATATATTGAAACTACGAAGATGAATTAATCTGAAATCAATTTTTTAAGGTAATTTGAGCTATGGAAAAATTTTTGTAAACTAAAAATAATAAAAAATAAGTAAGGGTAATAATTACCACGATTTAAAAATATAATGCTCAGCTTTAATAGTCTATGTTCATTTGACTTTGTAGTACCAGGTTACTACATTAACATTGGATGAAATACTAAAAAATTTTAAAGCTATTTTGGAGCTAAAAAAAAATTAAGAAATGTTATGAAAGAAAATAAATTATGCATATTAAAATTTTAAAATTTTTTATTCTACATTGTTATTGAGTTTTGATAGACCAGGCATTTGCTAGGTTAGGCCTATTGGGTGGCTGTTAGGCATACTTTTACCCTTTAAGTCCAGGTTAAGTCGAACTAGTTGCTAGATCTAACAAGCAAGTTCAACTTAGCCTAACCTGGACTTAACGGGTAAAAGTATTCCCAACATAGTGAACTCTGGGCCTTTCAGAATGCAATAATGATGTAAAAAAGTTTTGAAAAATTTTATATGCATAATTTACTTTATTTCTTAATATTTCATTTTTGTATTTTCAATATATTATGGAAAAAAATTTTTTTTAAAGAAATATTTTTAGCTCAGAAATAGTTATAAAATTTTGTACAAATCCCTCTGAAGCTGAGGCAGCAACCAGGAGGTGCAAAGCCAAATGATAATATGCAATTAAAGTCATGCAACATGTTGTGAGTTGTATGGTAATTATTATTTTCACTTAAATTTTGTTTTATTTCTTTTTGTTTTTAGTGTACAAAATCGTTTTCCTTGGCTCAATTAACCTAAAAAAAAAAAAAAAAAATTTTGGACCAATTCGTATTTGTAGTTTCTATATATGAAGGAAAAAATGTGTTCCCTTGAAAGACCCTTTTTACCTTAAGTTTTTGTAATTTTTGATACTGTGAAGAGAATATACCAAAATGTGGTAATTTTATATATGTTGGAAAACTGGCATTTCGTTATTAATTAAACTATGAACATGTATTTTAAGTGTATAGAAAAGTATCAAATATTGCATTTATAATTCAAGAATTTGAATATATTTAAATTGTAAAAAGTTATATAGGATATATAAATTTTTTAAAATTAGGTTACTATTCTCAAATAATCCCCTTGTTTCATGCCTAAATCGGTAGAAGTAGATAACCAGAAATATATTAATAGGAATAGAAACATTGATAAAATATTAATATTACATAACATATTTTGATACAGAAATTAATATCAAAATTATTTTATCTCTTAGTTATAAAATATTAAGAAATTTTATATATTTCCTCAAAATTTATATTTCCTCATAAACCTTAATATTTCCACCAATAAATCTAATGCTGACTAGTTTCAGGTAAGTATTCCTTCAATCCATTCCCAGGGCAGTCAGTAGAATAAACAAAATAACAGTGATTAAAATTGCAAAATAAAAAAATTACTTTATAAATAAAATTACTCATCTAAATCTTAATCTAATTTTTAATTATAACAGCAAAATTGACAAATTATTCTAGTCTGAGCCCTGAGGAAAGACTTCCTATATTAATAGTTACTTGCTCATCACTGACATATAAATATGATGTGGATAGATGTTTTATCAAAACATTGAAAACAATATTAATAAATGTTTAAAGCTTTTGTTACATCTCTTTATTATCAAATTAAAATAAATGAATGTAAATATGTAATTATAGTAACTGTGGTTCGATCTATATTATGAAGACTACTTTGTCTTTCAAACCACATTGCTGAGCACAAAGGTGCTTCCTTTAGAACTTTAGCCCAGTTGCATCATCCCTCTTATTCTGCTATTAATATTTATTCTCTTCAGTTATGTCATCCAGTACAAGATTCAAATTTTAAAATTTTAGATTTGAGCATAAACCTGCCCTCCATTTACTGGAATCCTTATATATTTAGCACCAGAAACTGAAATGAAAATTTATATTTTGATATTATAATTTTTAAGTAAGATTTCAACATTTGATAGAAATTTTCTCCATCTTAAATTTTATATATATACTTATATAATGTTTTTAAAATATTTTAATTTTAGTTTAATCATTATTATTTTGTTAATTTTATTGTTAGGGTTGATTATTAATTGGAGGAATACTCACTCAAAAGTAGTCTGCTTTAGATTTCTTAACAAAAGCTTTTCTTAGCAACACTTCAACAGGCGTTATTTTTCAGCCCACCCTATATATATATATATATATATATATATATATATATATATATATATATATATATATATATATATATATATATATATATATATATATATATATATATATATATATATATATATATATATATATATTTTTTTTTATTTTTTTATTTAATATGGCAAAATGCCAGGTTTCATTTCAAATGCATCAGACAGTATAATGAAGATTGGATCAGCAATTTTATTCCTAAAAATTGCCATTCTTCAAAATTTTACTGTTAAAATGAAAATCTATAATAAAATTTGAGCTTTGACAGTTTTATTTTCAGTTGAATGAAAGATTACTATTCAAGTTTGACATTTACATATAAATCCATACTTATAGCTATTTTTGTAAGCTTATTTACAGGAAGGAATCAAGTTTTGACATATGATGCATTAGTTGGGAGAATGAGTCTTGTGAATTTCCTTTCAGCACTCTGTAATCTTACAATAAATTCCTGATATTCTGATAATGATAAAAGTATCATTTAAGCATAGCCAAATAATGCAAAAATTATTATTATTATTATAATTATATTATTATTATTATTATATATTATTATTATATTATTATTATTTGTTTAATGTATTGTAGTTTATGTGAAATAACCTTTTGCCTGATTTAACCATTGTCCTGAATAAATAAATATAATATATATATATATATATATATATATATATATATATATATATATATATATATATATATATATATATATATATATATTATATATATATATATATATATATATATATATATATATATATATATATATATATATATTATTTACTGTTAAATTGTAATATGAGAGTGTAATTAAAGTATTTTTATAGCTGAAATTATATTTTAAATGTATAAAATTCAGAAATTTAGTTTTATTTCTTTTAATCAAGGAAATATCAAGTACCAAGTTATTCCATCAAATTTATTTTATGAAGTATATATGCATTTTTATTGTTAATTAGGAAATATAAGTAAGTTTTTTTTTCCTGAAAGATTAATGAATTTTAAATAAAAAAAATGGTGGATACACGTTCATGTCAAAAACCAGATTCATTGGTGTGTTATTTTATATTTATTTCTGAATCTTGTTTTTTTTTCTTTCTTTTTTTTTTTTAAGCTGATTTTTTGAATGTGCTAATTTTATTTTGACTTAATGTAATGGGAATGAGATTGGTATGAATATTTAAGTTATGGTTGCAGTTTAAATATTTTGATTATAATTTTTTGGTAGATTAGAATGCTGTAGCTATTTTGGAAATTATTATTGTTATTTATTATTTTTAAAATAGATTTTATATCTGAAAGGTAATCCTGAATACTGTATTATCATTATTATTATTATTATTATTATTATTATTAGTATTATTATTATAGTAAATTTTATATCTGAAAGGTAATTCCTGAATTCTATTATTATTATTATTATTATAAACAGATTTTGTAGTTTGTTGAACAGTAGTTCTTTCAAGTAGTAGACCTGTGTAGTAACTTTATAGTTACCTATTTTGTAAGGTTTCAGATTCAGTACAGTATAATTAATATTTAAAATTTTTAATAAGCAGTGTACCACCTTTAATGAAGTAGCTTTTGTTTGACCTTCACAGTTAGAATCAGAGTAGTCACCTTCATAATGAAGACTATTTTTAAAAAGTCTTAATTATGTATATTGCAAGACCTACTTCCATTTATTTATTTTAAGTTGATCACACTTATATTAAACACCTCTGTTTGTTCTGTAATTTAAAATGCATGTGTAAAACTATATATATATATATATATATATATATATATATATATATATATATATATATATATATATATATATATATATATATATATATATATATATATATATATATATAAATTATATAAATAAAAAAAAAAAAAAAAAAAAAAAAAAAAAAATTTTAAAATTTTTTTAATCCATTTATTTAAATTAACATATGCATTTACTTTAAACCTATTTTTTTTAATAGAAATTAATAAGGTTATATCATGTTTGCACTCTTCTTCTTGTCATAATATCTATGGTAAGTAATCACTGGCTTTGTCAATATTCTGATAAATGATCAGCATTGAGTAAGATTTCTTTTGTACTTTCAATGTGTTGGAAAACTCCATCAAGTTCTTTAGTTGTTAGGTCTTTAATTTGATTGTGTGTCTGCTCATTTTCGTTATCTAACTTCATATGCATTCTGTTCATCCAATTGAAGTAGATTATCTTCACTTAATTTTTGTGCATGTGAATCAATTAATTCATGTACATTTACACAATTTAATTCATCAAATCCAAGATCCTTTGCTAACAAATTTATTTTATCGCTAATTATGTTGGTTTTTTCTCAAAACCTATAAAGTCATTTTCACAGTGAGGTAGGACATGCTTCCAATTGGACCACATGTTAGATTCATTGATTTCTTCCCATAACATCTGACTATTTTCAATTGCTTGTCGTTTGTCGTATTTTGTCCAAAATTCTGGTAAGGAAATTTTGGTTTCCCCTACTGTTTGCCTTAAGAGCTTGCTCAAATACTCTTCAGAGATAAAAAGCTTTGATTGTTTCTACTGTTCCTTGATCCATTGGTTGTAACAGAGAGGTTGTATTCAGCGACAGAAATATGAATGACATTTTCATTTTGATCATTGACAGAAGTAGGATGGCCAGGAGCATTGTCTAAAAACAAAAGGAACTTTGAAGTCAATGTTCTGCCTTTTGCAGTAATCTTTCATAGTAGGACAAAAATTATGAAGAGAACCAGTCTTGAAAGACTGACACAGGGTGCTATATACCTTGTAATCACCTTGGAAAGCAACCACGCAAATTTCTACTTTGTTAATTTTTATAACTTACAGACAAGTTTCCATTTCTCATCATGTTAATTGGCAAATGTCGCGTGTTAAGCAGGAAAGGTTAACATTTATTTGAACCACGTTAATTGCTGATCACATATATCGGTCACGTTAAGCAGGGGTTTCCCCATATATATATATATATATATATATATATATATATATATATATATATATATATATATATATATATATATATATATATATATATATATATATATATATATATATATATATATATATGCCATAAAGCTTCTCAGCAATACTTGGAAGTCTGTAGATGTTGATATTTTCAAAATGATCTATCTGTAAATTGTTTTACTGTTCCTTAATTTATCTTAAAAAAGTTTAATTCTATATATCTAAGGATAATCATTAAAAAATATTGAAAATCACTCGACTGCCTTAAATTTTGAAAGATTTGCTGTACTTTATTTTACTACAATATTTAGATATTTTTAATTTTTTAGCCATTCACACTTTAATTTACTACCTTGATAACAACCCTTGTAAATTATATGGTTCAGCAAAGCTTTCTTACAATGTAAAATTAATGCAACTAAATTTTTCGGTAAATATTAATAGTACATCTATCAAGTAGAGTCAGAAAATTATAAATTACTATCTGAGAAAAATCTATGGATATATGAACTTCAAACTTTGCAGTCTATTAAGCTAAATTAATTAAAGCAAAATTAAATTTTGTGATACAATCAATGTTATTTTAAATCCCTTTTATGTAATATATATATATATATATATATATATATATATATATATATATATATATATATATATATATATATATATATATATATATATATATATATATATATATATATATATATATATATATAATCTGTTCTATATAAGGCATATGTAATTTTGAAAGTTTTCATTTCTGCTTAAGTACAGTAAAAAAAATTGATAGGATAAATTTTTCTTAATAACTTTCAGTATGTTCATGAGATTGGTAGAAACTTGTAGAAATAATACTTTCAAAATTGACTGTTTACCAGCTGCCTTTACATTACCTTATTTTCTTGTATTTCTTTATTGTTAAAATTTGCTTTATCATATGTATTTCAGATTCCATGAAATAATTTTTCCTATTGGCAATACCAAAAAATTATAAAATTCCTTATTTATTTTAATTCTTACATTTTTAAAGCTTTTAATTGTAATGTTATTAGAGTTTGCTAGTTGTTTAAATTCATTGCTGGGAAAATGCCAGTTAAATTGGTAGGTGTTAAAAATTGCTTGTATGTGTAAAATTTTATGCATTTTGACATGATTCTTATTTCTTTATATCAATTTTTATATTGTTTTGTTGATTATACATTAATGTGTTTTAAATAAATATTAACATTTGTTTTCATGCATTTTTTCTTTTAATCATCCATTCAGAATGCATTCAGAGGCATCAGATCATCAAAATTTCGACATGTTTATGGCAAAGCAGCTCGAAAAGAAAATTGTTATGAAAATGTTCTTATTACTCAGAAAGTTCATGACACAGCGGCTTGTGCAGTAAATCCCAAGTTTATTGCCATTGTTGTGGAAGTTGCTGGAGGAGGGGCTTTCATTGTTTTGCCTTTAGATAAGGTTTTATATATATATATATATATATATATATATATATATATATATATATATATATATATATATATATATATATATATATATATATATATATATATATATATATATATATATATATATATATATATATAATCACTTATTTAACTATGATATAAACCTAACAAAATCAAACTATCAGAAAAAATTATCTTTTGAGATCAATTAATATTTCAGTAATCGAATCAATAGGCAAATCATAGACTACTTATTAATGGATAGGATTTTAACTACTGGTGTACATGCACCTGTATCCCATCCTTTTCTTTTTGTTAGTTTTTAAATTTGGGGCATTCAAGGACTATTTTAGAAGCGTCTTTCTTTCACCAGAAGACCCCTTTTTTTTGTTTATTCATAGTATATATACAAATTTAATAGCTTTATTGAAGTAAATGTAATTTACTTCAGTTTTGAGGTATATTAGATTTTGTTGTCTGTTATTGCAATGTGTCTTACGTTAACCGTATTCTTACAGAAGTTTGTTTTCACTCTCCTTTTTAAATTATACTCAAAATATGGACTTGTTCTGAATTACTTAATATATTGTAGGGTTTTATTATTACTTAATAGTCCCTTAACCACTTCTGTGTAATTTCAGAATGTCCTACAACTCATTTATTTTCATTCTTTTTATTTTCAAGACTGGTAGAATAGATGTAACAACACCAAAGGTTGCTGGCCATGCAGGACCTATTTATGACATAAAATGGTGCCCTTTCAATGATAACTTAATCGCCTCCTGCTCTGATGATTGTACAATAAAACTGTGGCACATTCCTGATGGAGGTATCAAGGCAACCACCTCAGAACCTTTGGTCGATTTACAAGAACATCAGCGGCGTGTGACACACCTTGAATGGCACCCAACTGTGGATGGAGTTTTATTTTCAGTTGGATATGACTTTCTGGTATATATATATATATATATATATATATATATATATATATATATATATATATATATATATATATATATATATATATATATATATATATATATATATATATATATATATATATATATATATATATAATTTCGTTGGTTTAAAAAAAAAAAAAATTTTTTTAAAAATATTTTTTGGATCATTACTTATGACTTCTTATTTTTTCAGATTATAGTATGGGATGTAAATCATGGTAAAATGATTCGATCAATTAACGTTCATTCTGACATTATTTATAGTATATCCATTAATAGAAATGGTTCTAGGATAGCAACTACTAGCAGGGACAAAAAATTACGAATTATTGAACCAAGAACTGGAAAATTGTTGGAGGTAATATCAGTGCTGAACAGTCATTTTATATATATATATATATATATATATATATATATATATATATATATATATATATATATATATATATATATATATATATATATATATATATATATATATATATATATATATATATATATATATATATTAGGGTAGAGTTAAAGTGAAAATTTAAGAAAAGTATAGCCCTATTTCTCAATCCCTGACACATTAAAACATTAAAAATTGATTTTGGGTAGCTGCTACACTTTTGGGGTTGTCATTTTTTTGTTTTGTTTTGTTTTGTTTTTGGTTGTCATTTGTATTTTCAAGGAAGATAATAATTGTTATAATGGCCGTAACTCTGCCTCTTCTCTTCCTGAAGACATGATTTTTGACTCAAACTTGCAAAAATCTCATGTTTCTATGTTTATTAATTAAGAGAAGTATTTGTTTATTTGTAGAAGAATGTTTTTTTTTATTACACACATCACCACCACTCACGGGCAAAGCCCTATTCAAGGAGGGGGTGTTAAATAAATTCTATGTGGTGAATGTGTTTTTTTTTTTTTTGTAATTATTTGGTATATATATATATATATATATATATATATATATATATATATATATATATATATATATATATATATATATATATATATATATATATATATATATATATATATATATATATATATATATATATATATGCCAGTGTAAGAGTATCAATTTCCTGTTCAATTCGGTTTTTACATATGTTAAATAATAATAACTAATAACATTACATTTAGTTACAAACCTAATAGGTTACCAGTTTACTAATGTTCAAGGACAATTGTAATGGAATTACGCGAAGCAATCATTCTACTGTATTATATAAAATTTCCCTTCATTACCTGTAAATTAATTGCATATGATCTATTTTCTTTCATACCTTCAGGAAGCAATTTGCCATGAAGGTCCAAAAGCGTGTAAAGCAGTTTATTTAGGTGATACTGGCATGATACTTACTACAGGCTTTAGTCGGTACAGTGATCGCCAATTGGCAGTTTGGGACGAGAGAAACCTGTCTTCACATTTGAAGATGGACACTATCGATTCTTCGTCGGGAGTTTTAACTCCTTACTACGATCACGATACTAGGCTCGTCTTCATAGCGGGAAAGGTCAGAAATTTATTTATTAAAAGGCTTTCTCTATATGTAATTATTATTATTATTATTATTATTATTATTATTATTATTATTACCGTATATAAATCATTTGTAATAAAAGATAGTTCAAATTTTCCAGAAAATTGAATGCTAGTTATAGTCCTTAATGCTTAAATCTTTCATGTAATTTAGTTATACTTTATTTGTTTAATTTAAAACTTTTTAATCTGGTACTTGAAAAACAAAAAAAAAAATTCAAGTATAATATTTGGTTTAATTTATTGAAAATAGTTTCTTTAATTTTTTAGAACTTCGTGTCCTCTCTTACGATAAATGTTAACCTTATTGAAATGTAATTTTAGCAATTTTATTTAAGGGTGATGGAAATATCCGATACTACGAAATCACAGATTCACTACCGTTTTGCCATTACTTAGATCAGTATATCTCTTCAGAACCACAGGTACGTCTAAAGGTCGCTTAGTTGGTATTTCTCTTTAAACTATTTTTAGTGTGTAAAAAAAAATGACTGATGTACAATCATTAAATTTCAGAGAGGTTTCGGTGTTATGCCGAAGCGAGGATGTCAAGTGATGAAGTGTGAAGTATTTCGTTTTTATAAGCTTTTGGCAACGAAGAGTTTCTGTGAACCCATTTCTATGATAGTTCCTCGTAAGGTGTGCACTATTATTATTATTATTATTATTATTATTATTGTTATTATTATGGAAAAAGATTCTCTTGTATCTATTTAGGCAATATATTTTACAAGTACACTTGAACTAGGAAATATCTCTTGCTCTGTATGAAAAGATATAACTTTAGATTATTATTATTATTATTATTATTATTATTATTATTATTATTATTATTTATTATTATTATTATTATTATTATTATTATTAGAGTGATCAATTCCAACCTGATCTATACCCGGACACTGCTTCTCCGACACCTGCTCTTTCTTTAGAAGAATGGCTTACTGGTGTCAACAAAAATCCTGTTCTTATGTCTATGAAAACAGGTTAGCTATATATATATATATATATATATATATATATATATATATATATATATATATATATATATATATATATATATATATATATATATATATATATATATATATATATTTGATTATATTTTAAGAAATTAAATTTGATTTTAATCTTAATTATTTAATTGCTTTATTTTTTATAATATTTCCTCTCTTTGTTTTATTTTATTCATATTTTATTGCTAGTTTTATTATTTTATGTTTATCTTTTATATTATTAATTTTATTGTGTTTATTTTTTAAGGGAATTTAAATATTATTATCAATTGTCATATATATATATATATATATATATATATATATATATATATATATATATATATATATATATATATATATATATATATATATATATATATATATATATATATATATATATATATATATATATATATATATATATATATATATATAATATATATATATATATATATATATATATATATATATATTACGGATGGAGTCAAGAATTGGTATCGGGTAGTATCATCTATTTTTATGGTATCGGGTATCTTGTATCAGTTTATAAAAAATTTCTTATAAGTATCTGTATCGATAAAAAACGACCGATACCAAAATCTTACATAAAAGAAAACTGATTATTTCTGCTGCTTGACTGAAGTTTTTGTTACATAAAATTTTTTTTATTTTTATTAATTATTTTATTATTATTATTATTGTTTGTGAAGGAATAATAGACATTTTTCTTCTAGAACGAGTGGGTATATAATCAGGGTAGATATTAATTACAGTATAATGACATACCCTTTGATCTAATTAGACATGCAATGCTGGGCAAATCATGTTTAATTGAACCTAGGTTGGGAAATGCATTGTTAAGGAGATAACACAAGATACCCTCCTTTTGAGGTATATATGGTATGTGGCAACTGGTGGATTGGCCGAATATTCGGTAAGGGAAAGTATGTGCATACCCGATTAGCTCTTATTAACAGCTTTAAAATTGTGATGATACGTTTGACAGAACTGTAAAACGTTTGGCAACGTCAGTAATGAAACAAGCGAGTCTAAGGTGTTCTTATTACAGAAGACCGATATTGAATCAGTGACAGTGGTACGTTATCCATATCGTCAACAGGCTGAAATGTTATTTACGTATGAGTGAAAGGACGGGAACGGTCATGAGGCAGCAAGATTGTGTTTTTTTTATATAGAAATTTGTTGTATAAAATGTTTATCAAAATCATATTGGATCTTAGTTTGAAAGTATTGTTTGAGATTATTTAACACAGGAAGTTTTAAGATTTTATCCTATACGTTCTACTCTAAATTAAAATATGATAAATACAAAAATAAAACTAAATAATGTAAGTAAATGAATTGAATAATATTTCAGCGTTTATAAAAAATAATAAATAGGTTATACACTTTTGCCCAAACTAATTATCACAGAAGAGCGATGATAATGTCTCATTCCTTGATTTTTCCTTCAACAGCGAATATTATCAGGGATTGAATAAAAGTGAAACTATTTCTAGAGCCGAAACTTTTTTGGGTGTGTGTGAATTGTTTTGAAGTTATTCTAACTTTTTTTTTTTTTTTTTGTCTTTATAGGTATGACCATCAAAACCCATCGCCCAGTACCAATGCGTCCAGGTGACATGACTTCTGATAAAAATGCCGAGAAGAAGTTTGCTTTTCTCACTATGGAGACCAGAGCCGATTACCGACCACTGGAGGTTATTATTATTATTATTATTATTATTATTATTATTATTATTATTATTATTATTATTATTATTATTATTATTTGCTTTAGATATTGTGTATTTAAGTATTTGAGAGACATTTATATGGACAATATAAGTAGTAGAGAAAGAATTTTATTTACTAATAAAATTGCTGACTAATATTCCACCACATGCAGTACCTAATTAAATGTGATGGTGATGTTTCGATTATGAGGTTTTAATTAAAAAGTCATCTTAATAAAAAACAGATTTTAAAAAAGCAGAAACAGAAACTTCGAAAAGTATGTAATAAGTCGGTTGATCATCATCGGTCATTAGGACAGATCACCGATTTGATAGATTCAGACATACGTGAGACATTTGACGATGAGTTTAACAACGACTTGACTGATATCAGTGACAGTTTTACAAAAGACACTGACGACTGGGTGAGTGACTCTCCTTCAGTTTCTGTAGAATTCCTTTTTATAGACTAGTTATTTTTATTATAAACTTTAACAACTGTAGTTGGTAAAATGTTTTATCAAATCACGTTTTGGTGTCAGTAGTAGTAATGTTGAAATATTCAGGGACAGTGTAAGTAGTATTTTGTTCTTATATTTCTTCCTCATGTACATTGAATGTTTTTCATTGATTTTGACAGCTTCGTGTCTCTTTTGAACCGTGACTAATTTTGTTATTTATTAAATGTTCAAGATGCATTGCAAGTTGAGTTGCAAACTTCAATAGACTTGTATATATCATGGGTTCCCATTTTTTTGTTTTTTTTTTTGTTTGTGGATCCCCCGAGTCATAACTAACTTTACGTATGTGGACCCCCATGTGAACCCCCTGAGCCCTAACTTTACGTATGTGGACCCCCATATACTCAAATGTAATATTCCTAAATCAAATATTTGTAGGTTAATAAAAGCTAATAACTTATCCAATCCAATATAATATAAAAAATCTAAATTACAAATCTGCTGTGGCTCTCCGGGGTCCATGTAGACTTCGGTTAGGTAACGCGGTATATATCTTTACCTATTGTTTTTACAGTACTTTCTTCTTAACCCTCAGTACTGTAGTCTTTCTTTTATCACTACTTGCTTTATTACTATCATTAATAGTACAGTTCATCTTCTACGTTTATTTTCGTTGCTCTAATACTTTATTTAAACTACTACTTTGTAGAATTTCCATCCTCACAACTACAATACGTTTCTATTTGGTATTCCATTATTTCTATTTATCATCACCGCTCCACAGCTAAATAGCTTACAGATCCTCATATCATGGTTTCTAATATAACTTATTTCCAAATTCCACCCATCCTGTTCCTTTAGTATTTTATTTATATTTTTTACTGTAAGCAATTTTTTTTTACTATATATCATTAACTTATTACCTAATACAATTAATAAATTTCCCATTCTTAAAATATATCTTCCACTACAAACCTTACTTTTATTATTCATTATATTGTAGTGTCAGTGAGTATATCTTTTCTGTGTTTGTTTATTTTTTTCCTGCTCTTTCTCCAATTTATTTATTTTTTTTTGCCATTTTTAATGCTAATGATAAAAATGTTTGATTTTGTTTGTTTTACCAAATTTAAAATCTTTTATTTTTTCAGTCTCGTAATTTGAATGCCTCGGATAAAGATATCAAAACCTCCACAAATCTTGATACGAAATTTCAGCAGCTCCAACGAATTTGGGGTTGTAACGTTCCCAGTAAGAATTTGGTGAGTTTTGCTGTTATTATTATTATTATTATTATTATTATTATTATACTTTTCATTGTATCTTAAAATAAAGAAAGTTGTATTTAATAACGGAAATTCTTCTTAATTATTTTTTGATACAGAATAATTCGAAATGTCAACGAATCGACGACGCCATTTTAAGTCCAGATTGCTACTCCAACTGCAAGTTTAGTGAGGGCGAACGCTCGAACCGTAATTCGGCCATTATTAACAAATTAGATATTAAGGCCTACGAGGAATCTCCCAAGACCATCAGTTTGAATAGGTATCATGAAAAGGAGATTGAAATTATCGACAAGCCGACTCCAAAATCTGAGGCAGAGGTAAGGATTATTATTATTATTATTATTATTATTATTATTATTATTATTATTATTTGCTTTAAATTTTTTAACTTTCCTATGATTAATCTTGAACCTTATTCAATGGATTTAGATTTTAGAGGAAGGTTGTTGGTGTTGTATTTAGGAAATCTGTTTGGTTAGTTGGTTTTAGGTATCTCCAGCTTTTCTTTTAGTTAATTGGTTATTG
>SEYY01000081.1:197127-207127 GCA_009176605.1 Armadillidium nasatum | reverse complement strand
ATGAATTAATTTTAGTTTTAATTTCAATAGTTTGATGATGAAAGTTATGTAAATAATTATAATAATTCTTTTTATGGTTTCTTTGTTTTAAATTTGATAAGCATTGATATTATTATTATTATTATTATTATTATTATTATTATTATTATTATTATTATTATTGTTATTATTTGATGAGGTTTGTAGTTTTACTTTGTATTCTGCCACGAATACTTCACCCCTGTTTTTGCGTTTGCAGATAATAAAGAAAAGTAAATTGGGAAAGCCTAATATTACATTGACGAAGCTGTCTTAGCTTTGAATTAGGAATGAAATTGGCTTAGAAAATAAGTGAAGTTGTTTGCGATAACGTTCGTGTGTTCAATTTTACTACAAATGCATAAATGCACAAAGCAATTTTTATGTTCAGCTATTTTTGTTACAGTTTCGTTCAAAAATTATTGCCGAAAAAAATAAAAAGAAAACCATTAGAAATAAAAAACCGTTTGCGTGTATTTCGCCGTAAATTTTGCTTTAGGTTTTATTTTTTATGAGCTATTTTTAATCTTAATCTTGCTGGTTTTCAAGGTTAAAAATTAATGTATGTTTTCTTATGTTTCTGCTTTTGCTGTTTGCCAAAGAAATAAGTTCAATTTTCTTTTAAGAGCTAATCATCCAAGTATTTTGCATCCTATAGGATCATAGAAAGTGGGTTTTAAATTTAAAATTTGGTTTTTAAGTATCCTAACATTATCCTTCTCAGTGTTTATGATGATTCTTCTTCATAGGGTTAAATTGGGACCGATCTAACTCCTAGTGATGTACTTATATTAATAGCGTGTTTTACAGTCTTTTTCATAAAATACAACAATTGTGCTGCCACTGTATTATAAAGAAACCTCTATTAATAAAATAAAATAAAAATAAAAAACTTACAAGTAGGTTTATAAGAAACTTATACTTTTTCTTAAACTTTACTCATTCCATTATATTTTTTAGCTTATAACAAATCTTTCTCACATCTTTATACATTTCCATATATACTTAAATCTCTTTTTACTTATTCCATAACAATTTTTAGCATTTAGAAGTTATTGACGTAATTATGACCAAATT
Source organism: Armadillidium nasatum (assembly GCA_009176605.1). NCBI lineage: Eukaryota > Metazoa > Arthropoda > Malacostraca > Isopoda > Armadillidiidae > Armadillidium > Armadillidium nasatum. The sequence goes on along the minus strand of SEYY01000081.1, from coordinate 206,032 downwards.
AGGGAACTAACAAATTAATCATATCGGACTTTATAGTTATCCTGCCTTATTGAAATAGTAAGTGTGACATTATTATTATTATTATTATTATTATTATTATTATTATTATATTTTTATTATTATTATTATTATTATTATTTATATTATTAATTTTTTAATGAAAGACATAGATGTATTTTGTAAGTAAAGCAGGGTTTTTCTAATTGGCTGAAAACTAAATGCCTTTAAAAAGTGTTCCTAAACTTGTATTAAAAAAAGGGATATTTGGATTTATATTATTTTAATATGGAATTGAAATACTATTTATTTTTTATTTTTTATGTATGTAATTCTTGTTCTGCAAAATATTCATTTATGTGCAACTACTTAGCCATTAATAATTCAGTAAATATAATGTGTGTGATGACTAGGATTTTTTTTTTTTTTTTTTTTTTTTTTTTTTTTTTTTTTTTTTTTTTTTTTTTTTTTTTTAATAATAATAATTTACAAAATGATGTTATATTACATTTATAATTAATACCTTTATATTATAGAAGTAAATGTCTTTTTTTTCTGTATTTATCATGTTTATATTCAAATCTGGTAAAAAAAAAATTTTTTTTAAAGATTTTTGGATATTAGGAGAAATTGCGTGAATAAAAAAAATTTGAATTTGTGTGTATTTTATTATCTTAATTTTAATTATTTTTTATACCAATAACAGTAAATGCATAATGCAGAGAATTGTTTGTTCGATTGTGAATTTTTGTTGAGAATATACAACTAGTGGTGGGGTTTTTGACTTATTAACGGACTGTTTGCAAATTTTCAATATGGAGAATTCTTTTGTAAGAAGAAGCTCACTTTCATAGACACGCACAGGAGCGCTCTCACGTAGGCATACCTGTGCATTATTGATTGACATATTTTCCCATTAATTCATTTCAGTTTGTTTTTGAACCATTTTATGTAAAGGATTTCAGTTGTATTTAATTTATTCAAGATCACAACGAAAAGTTAGAATTTCTTGTGCTCCAAATGATGGAAAATTCGACACTGAATTGTCCCCCATTTCAAGCTGAGACTGAAGTACTACTATGGTTTTAAATCTACCCTGGAATAATCCAGAGCTAGATCGTCATCCCAGATTAGCGATCAACAGTAGTTTTTTTGAACAAGAAATAGTATTTAATTTTAGCACTTCGGTGAAAATTATCCCACAGCTTCCTGTAACGTAACCAATGCTGTATATACCTCAGGCTCTAAATTTGGTAACTGAGTTTTAGGTTTTTTCTAATTGAAGAGTAATTTTGCATTAGTTTCTGTTGTTATTCTGTTCTAAAATTTATATGGTTTAATATGGTGATAAATGATGCTAAATTTGGTTGGCATCTCAAACAGAAATCTTCGTCTATACTATAATAATAATAATAGGAAAGATTCATAGAAAGTCTTAATTTCATTTGATAGGGGAATCACCGGATGTCGTATGAATTGATTAAGGACACACAAAAGTCTTGGCTTGCCATCAGCGTTTTAGGATTTGTAACGAAACAAACGTCAGTTGAAATATTTGAGTTATTTTCTCGTTGTGTGAGTTACTAATTTTTTTATACCAAACAATAAGTATTTTGTCTTCCTAAATTAACAGTTTACTTCCTTTTAATTAATGGTGAGTTATCATAAGGTATCATTTATCATAAGGTATCATATTAAAAGTTTTCTTTTTGTCAGGATTTTATTATTTGAATGGCTAGCTAACATCAGCTTCTATAGGAGTAGATTTATAAGCACTGGATCTACTTTTACAAAAATTTAAATATTTAAGTCTTTAAAAATAATAATAAAAGATATCCAGTTGATAAACTTTGGTATTTCTGATTACTCTTTTCAAAACTGACGTTTTCAATAGTAGAATATAATTTTTACAATTCTTAAGAAAATATTATTTACAACGTGCTACCATAATATAAATTTCTAAAACGTTTGTTTGAGGAGATAATTTCCCTCATGATGCAGATTTATTGGAAACTTCTTTCCAGAATTTGTTTCATTTTCCTTTTTCTCTTCCAGTGATGGTTTTCCATTTTAAATCTTAAAGATGTAAAATCTGTTTATATAAATTATATCTATTAGTCTATTGTATATACTTTTATCTATTTTTAAGTTTCTATTCACACTGGAGAATTTCAATTAAATTCTCCTTCATAGGTTTTTATGAAATTGGTATATTTGTTTTTCGATGCGGCAATTAAATTATAATAGTTTGGCTCCTTAACAAGCTTCCAGTTTTCATATCTACTTTTTCAAATATTTCGTTCAGCTCGTTTAGACGCTTTTTTTTCCCCCCTTCCAAAAATGTAAGTTTTTAGTTGTGCTATAAGATCTCAAAGATTCCGATTTCAAGAGATGAGGTAATTTTTATTTTCACTTTCTTATTATATTCTTTCAATAGTTGAATTTGTTCTCTTAGTAGTAGGATGTGTCTTAGTGCTCCAGTGCTAGTGTGTGTTTGTGTTTTTTTTCCTTATTTTGTTTTAAATGTGTGGATTGTTTTAAATTTTCTCTTAAGTATATAAAGTTTTAATCTACAAGTATTATTAATTAATTATAGTAAATATTTATCCACGGAGGTGTTCTTCCTTTTTAAGCTAAGTATTGCTTTAATGTTTAAACTTTTACCGTTTTAAATTTGCTATTTATATTCTTCAAAGATTGATTTAAAACTAATCCATTCTTAGTTTACCTTATTATTTATGTTCTCTTTTTTCATTATAAATGAATTTGATTTTTTAAGTTAGTATGTTATAGTTAGTTTTTGACTTTGTGCTGCGTATTTTTAACATTTTAAAATTTAAATTTATATTGGTATTATTTGAGTTTTATGTTTGTTCGTTTGCTTGTTTGGCTATTCGTCTGTATGTCTGATTGCTTGTTTGTATGTTTGGTTGTTTGTCTATTTTAATTGTGTTGTGTGTGTAGAATGGCAAGTGTGCGCAGGTGTGGGTTATCTATACACTTTATCAACGTCCGTGACTTACGCTCTAATTTAGCTTCGGTGGAATACAATCTCTCTAACTCTCATTCTAACCTTTTGCTCTTGTCTGAGTCCCAGATATCTAAGAATTCCTCCTCTAACTTTTTTAATATATCCAACTATAACTTATTTCATAATTTCCGTTCTAAGGCTGGAGTGTATGCCTACGTAAACACTAACACTCCGGTAACACGTCTTGTAAATCTTGGATCTCCTAACTTCGATGTTCTGTGGCTTAAAATCTTTCTTCCTACCACTACAATAATCTTGTTTCTGCTACTGTTCTCCCAATAGGACAGATTTTTCTACCTTTTTTCAGTACCTAACTACTTCTCACGAGACTGTTACATCTTCACATCCAAATACTGAGGTTCTCTACTTAGGGGATTTCAATTTGTACACAACACTGAATGGTTGGGGTCCTCTCAAACTAATCCAGGAGGGGAGGAGGCCGAATCGTTCAGCAGTCTCAGGGATCTGGAGGAACTGATTAAAGGACTACCACACCTTCCGGATCGTACCAACCAGTTCTTGAACAAACTTGACTTATGCTTCACTACTTAGTCCTTCTCTCTATAAATACGCTGTCTTCGCACCTATTGGTAACTCTGACCACAATCTAATTTCTTTGTATTTTCATGCTTTCTCCAACTGTTCCACCCTGCCTTAAGCGTATCTTCTGGCACTTTGATCGGTCTGAATGAGTGCTTTGTGTTGCTTCTACACTAACTATCCCTAGAGGGACTGCTTTGTCTCTGAGGGCGCTTCGGTTTCTGCAGATAAGATAGCGGCTGTGGTCGTTGATAAGATGAACAAGTTCATTCCTTCTTCATCTAAATCTTTCTCTCCTCAGAATTCATGGTTCGATTGCGCTTGCTCTCGTGCCATTCAGGCTAGAGACAATGCGTATCAGAAGTGGAAAAATTCTCCTTCTCCTTGTTTTCATTAATGATCTTACTAATTTTCACTCAGCTCGAAATCGTTGCAGGGATATTTTTCGACCAGCAAAGCACTTTCAACAAACGATGGCGTATTGAGCTCATAAATTCTCCTAATGACAAATCTTTCTGGTCTCTTGCCAAAAACCTCTCTAACAACTTGTGTAAATCTTCCTTTACTTCTCTTATTCGCTCTGATTGTTCTGTTGCTAACACTCCAACTGAAAAGTCTAATCTCTTCAGCCTCCTCTTTCTCTCTAATTCAACCCTGGATGACTCGGGCAATCCTCTCCCTACAACTTCTTCTCTCAGATGTCCCATGCCTTTAGCTTTAATTATATTTAATCAGGTGTATGGACTTCTGAAATCTATGAACGTTAGGAAGGCAAGTGGCCAGAATGGCGCGCATTAGTCCAACCTATTAAGAAGAAAGGTAGCCGCTTTAATCCTTCTAATTATCGCCCTATAACTCTCACTTGTATTCTGTCTAAGATCTTTGAATCTCTTCTCAGCTCTCATTTTTTGGATCATCTGGAATCCCATACCCTTCTTTCTGATCGTCAGTATGGCTTTTGACTTCGACGTTCGAGGTCTACTGGTGATATACTTTTATATCTCACAGATTTCTGGTCTTCTGCCCTTGTGACCATGGGGAGACTTGTGTGGTGGCGTTTGACATATCTAAGCCATTTCACCGGGTATGGCATGCGTCACTGCTTTCCAAGCTCTTTTCCTTTGGGTTTCCTCCTTTTATTTGCTTACTTATGTCTAGTTTTCTTTTTAATCGTTTCATTTCGGCTGCTGTTGGTGGGGCGGCGGCTTCTTTATTTCTTGTCAATAGTGGTGTTCCTCAGGGTTCTGTCTGTCTCCTACTCTATTCCTTCTTTTCATTAATGATCTCAGCTGCTCATCTAACCATCTCCATTCATATGTCGATGACTTGACCCTCCATTTTTCTACTCATTTCAAATCTGCTCTTTCTTTTTCATCTAGATTTGCCTCTCGTCTTCATCTTTCCGATTACATTCTTGCTGATCTGGATAGAATTACCCAGTGGAGTCTTCTCAATCTTGTGAAGTTCAACTTTTTAAAAATTCAACTTCTTGATGCCTCCCTCTCAAAGACACCTAACTTTTCTATTTCTTTCGATGGTTCCCCCGTCTCTCCTGTTGACAGTATAAACATCCTTGGCCTTAACATAAACAAAAACATATATTGGAAACCTAACATCACAATGGTTGCTAGGAGGGCCCAAAGAAGCTGGGAGTTTTGTTTAGACTGCGAGAATTTTTTCCTTCTTTGCAGTTACTTCAATTATACACGGGTCTCATCCGCCCCTGTATGGAGTACAGCTCTTTTGGATAAGGCTGAGTCAAAGGCTAAAAGACTTAAAATTGTTCCGCTTTTCTAATTCAGTTGACTCTTTACCTTTGCGACTTGACGTTGGTGCCTTGTCTCTTTTCTATAGGTACCACAGCGGCAAATGCTAGAGGGAATTGTCCACTCGTATATCTCCACCTTTATGTCTGCCTCGTAGCACAAGGGGTGCATTGTCTGCACATAAATTTTATGTGGACATAGGCAACTCCAAGCTTGTCCGCTGTGGTGCTTCCTTCTTTCCAGCCACCTTCATTTTGTGGAATTCTCTTCCAACTTCTATATCCTGCTGAATTTAATCTCGAATTACTTTAAAGCCCACGTCTGTGCTCACCTACGAAATTTGCGTTAGGTGGGACTTGTTTTCTTTTTCTTTCATTTTTAAAACACCCCTCCTTGAATAGGGCTCTGCCAGTGAGTGGTAGTATTGTGTAAAAAAAAAATTTTTTTTTGACTACTTCTCAAAATATACATCTAAATATGTTCTAAATATATACAGTACTTAAAATTTAAGTACATATTTAAAAAAGAATTATTTTAAGAGAAAATTTTGGTTTCAAATTTTTGTAAGTTAACCTCAAGATAAATGATATCTTAAAACCCAAGCTTGGAAATAGTAATTGAAACATATTTATGTAATTGATATGTATTTATAAATACATGAATTTAAATGTATATGAGTATGGTATTTAAATATTTTAACGAATATTTAAATACAATTTATTTAAATACTTGGAATTTCAAATAGCAACAAAAAAATATATTTTCAAACACGAAATCTTCTGCACAATCAGCTGCGGTGTCTCCAATGGAGAACGTTAAATATCCTAAAATGGGGTAAAGAGACTCCTATTTTAGGGTAATTTAGTCAACTGACTTCTTAAATAAAAGTTAATCAATAAAAAATGAAAGAAATAGAAATTTAATTTATTAATCTTTATCCGTATTTTCTGCAAAATAATATTCGTATAACTTTTAATTTACATTCAAACGAAATATTGAAGCCTACTTTCGAGCACGTAAACACCTGTGTCATGTGACTGCTGACACGCGTGTCATAGTTTTACCACAGTATATATATATATATATATATATATATATATATAATATATATATATATATATATATATATATATATATATATATATATATATATATATATATATATATATATATATATATATATATATATATATATATATATATATATTTATATATTATATATATATTATATATATATATATATATATATATATATATATATATATATATATATATATATATATATATATATATATATATATATATATATATATATATATATATATATATATATATATATATATATATATATATATATATATATATATATATATATTTTCACTGGCGCTGTAAATTTGTTCTCTTCTATCCTTTTTAATTCTTTGAAATTATAATTTGATTTTATTTAAATGAAAATATATTTTTGTTGAAAGGTTTGGATTTCAAAGGAGTTTAAAAAAAAAAAAAGTTTGAAATTTTATTATAAAAAAAAATTAATGATATATATATATATATATATATATATATATATATATATATATATATATATATATATATATATATATATATATATATATATATATATATATATATATATATATATATATATATATATAACAAAAATAAATTAAATATAAATAAATAAATAAATAAAAAAATTATTTTTTTGAAAAAAATTAATTAAAAAATGATAATAAATATATATATATATATATATATATATATATATATATATATATATATATATATATATATATATATATATATATATATATATATATATATATATATATATATATATATATATATATATATAGAGTTAATGACAGCTGAAAATGAATATTTATACGAGACACCAACATGAAGACATATTTTTGTTTTTAATTCTCAAAAATTCGTTTGAAAACATATTAAAATGTTGAAGAGATTAACAATTTTAAAGAATAATAATATGATAAAAAAAATATAATAAAATATTGACAATATTATTACTGAACCTTTATCATTGATAGTATCGATCGTATCGATATTAATATTGATGAAAAGGAAATAATAAAGTTGATAATATTTTCGGTATCAATATATATATATATATATATTATATATATATATATATATATATATATATATATATATATATATATATATATATATATATATATATATATATATATATATATATATATATATATATATATATATATATATATATATATATATATATATATATATATATATATATATATATATATATATATAATATATATATATATATATATATATATATATATATATATATATATATATATATATCTGAAATTAGATATTTAATCAAATATTTTATTATATTCTTCTAATTTCTGAAAATATTTTTTGCTAATTATACATATTTTTAATATCACATCTACATTTTTAATATTTAAAACAAATATTGAAAAATATATTTACTTAAATAAGAAATATTAAATATTTTAAAAGTATTTGATAATTTAAATTTATTTAAGGCATTAATTACTTATTTGATATTTTATTAGATTATTATTATTATTATTATTATTATTATTATTATTATTATTATTATTATTATTATTATTATTATTATTATTATTATTATTAAATTATTTTTATTTTATTATTATTATTATTATTATTATTATTATTATTATTATTATTATTATTATTATTATTATTATTATTATTATTATTATTATTATTATTATTATTATTATTATTATTATTATTATTATTATTATTATTATTATTATTATAAATATTATTTAAATTAAAAATTTTAAATCCAATTTGATCTTAATATCCTTACAGAAAAAGCAATATTTATTTTATTAATATTATTTTAATTTTAATGTTAATAAATAAATAGAATTTACAGTGAATGTATTTATATAAATTAATAATTCTTTATAAATTAATTTTAAATAAAAATTAGATACTTTTAATTATCAAAATACGACTCGACATAATTAAACATAATATCGACGGTTCTCTCAATAATTCTGTCTATTTGGGGGTCCATTATCTGTAAAAAAAATAAAAAAATAAAAAAAAAAATAGTAATAATAGCTAAAAATAAAAATTAGTTTTAAAAAATATAAAAGTAAAAGTAATATAAAAATAAAAAATATTTAGAAATAATAGCTAAAAATAGTTAAAAATTATTTTTAAAAAATATAAAAATTAAAATAATATAAAAGTAAACGATAAAAGCTTCAAAAATAATTATTTAGAAATAATAGATAAAAATAGTTAAAAATTATTTTTAAAAAAATGTAAAAATAAAAATAATATATAAACGAAAGAGAAAAACATAAAAATAATTATTTGGAAACAAAGCCAAAAAGACGGTTAAATTTTTTTTTTTAAAATGTAAAAATAAAAATATGAAAATAAACAATAAAAACATCAAAAATAATTATTTGAAAATAACAGATAAAAATAGTTAAAAAAAAAAAATTAAATTCAAAATAATAAGAAAATAAGCAATAAAAGATAAAAAATAATTATTTAAAAATTC
>SEYY01000081.1:154627-179627 GCA_009176605.1 Armadillidium nasatum | reverse complement strand
ATATATATATAGATATATTATATCACCCTCATTATAGACTAATCCTGTTTATTAATGATTCCTTTGAGCTCCAAAAATATAAATGAGAACCTGGGGTTAGAACCTCATTAAAATACTTCTTCCTCGTTCAGAATCAAAGCATTAATTTGACCTCCAGGATGAATTCATTTTTTATATAGTTTTTAAATTTTATAGTTTCTTTTCATTTAAAATTAGAAACATATGTTAAAAATATAATACAAAATTTAAAAATATATTAATTTAATTTTTATATTCCCTTTCTTAATAATATATTGATGTGCTAAAGAGTTTGATTTTAGATATCATTAAGTTTTAATCTCTCTCTCTCACACACACATACATACACACTTCTTTTTTTATGTAAATGTTTCAGGTTTATTGATTGCTCTAGCTATAATAATTTCTAAAAGAAATTTTCAGTATTGTACTATTATACTATAATAAACCTGTCTTTAAAAGCTCTGCAAATGCAAACAAAATAATATTTGAGATATGCACAAAACACAAACTTTTTCTGGAAGCTTTTAAACTATCTTTGTTTAACCACTTCACATTCTGAGGCAGTAAAAAAAAAAGTTATAGTAATGATGATTCGGAAATCCGGTTGTATGGGCACTACATTTTTCAGTCCAGCGCCGTAGCTCACAGCACAGTACAACACAACATCTGGAGATCGTGCACCAGCATAGCACCCCCCAACCTGTCATCTTTTCGCGTCGCACTTTCCCTCATTTTTTTACAACTGCATCGTTCTAAAACGCTGAAATTGTGCTCGCACAAGCACAACACTGGTGCGTCGATCGACTCTGCTCCGAAATGCAATGCTTAAATATTTTCAGATTCATCAATGAACTTACAAAATAGTTTTTGTTAAGGAAAGCACAGTTCCCGAAGACATTCTTATAAAAGTTATTTCCCAAGTTTTTAAGTACAAAACATCTTAAGAATAATTCAAATCTTATCTTGCAACACAAAACGCTTTACCTTTCAAAACATTGTTTCCAATATTCACTCCTATTTGGCCGTAAACTCTTACAAAGGAGCGCATTTGGCTTTGTAATCAACACTGTAAATGCTAAAGAGCAATGTAGAAAGGGAGTTAGACGACAGCATGTTTCCTAATGGCAACGAACTCGACAGGGTTCATTTTAATAGACGAATAAGATGAATCTCTCTCTCTCTCTCTCTCTCTCTCTCTCTCTCTCTCTCTCTCTCTCTCTCTCTCTCTCTCTCTCTCTCTCTCTCTCTCTCTCTCTATCTCTCTCTTTATATATATATATATATATATATATATATATATATATATATATATATATATATATATATATATATATATATATATATATATATATATGAGTGTATGTATAAATGTACGAAGTGAGAGTGAGTGAGAAAAAAAGAAAAAATAATAATAAATATATAATATATATATATAATATATATATATATATATATATATATATATATATATATATATATATATATATATATATATATATATATATATATATATATATATATATATATATACTGTAATGAGTGCATGTTTATGTGTGAGTGCGCGAGAGAGTACGTGAGTGTATGGAAAAGGCTCTAAGTGCTAATAAAATTTTTAGATATATATATATATATATATATATATATATATATATATATATATATATATATATATATATATATATATATATATATATATATATATATATATATATATATATATATATATATATATATATATATCAGACGTGGACTGTTGATTTTAATATAACATGACTTTCTGTAACGTAGCAGGTCTTTTAAGAGATTTTTCTACCTCGTAACTCTTTGCATTCGAAGTTTAATCAAAGTTTACTATAATAATTATGTAAACTTTACAATAATTATTATTATGAACACTTTGGTTTAATTAAGATGGAGGAACTAATGATATAAAGGAATGCAATTCAAGGAAGATATCAAGAAAGCTTATTTATAGGAAGAAATCAAGAAAGTTTATTTCAAGGAACAAATCAAGAAAGCTTATTTCTAGGAAGAAATAAGGAAGTTTATTTCAAGGAAGAAATCAAGAAAATTTATTTCAAGAATGAAATCCAGAAAGCTTAATTCAAGGATGAAATTAAAGTAACCTAATTCAAAGAAGAAATCAAGAAACTTATTTCATGGATAAAATCAAGAAAGCTAAATTCAAGGAAGAAATGAAGAAATTTTCATCAAAGGAAGAAATCAAAATCACTTATTCCAAGAAATAAATCAACAAAGTTTATTTCAAGCATACTTAGTCTGTATTCTCTGCCGATATATATATATATATATATATATATATATATATATATATATATATATATATATATATATATATATATATATATATATATATATATATATATATATATATATATATATATATATATATATATCCTCATACACAGAAACACATGAATTCAGAAATAAAAACACTCACACGAAATGTAAATTTTGGCCGTTTTCTTATACTTTCTCTATTTCATATCCTAAATATATATATATATATATATATATATATATATATATATATATATATATATATATATATATATATATATATATATATATATATATATATATATATATATATATATATATATATATATATATATATATATATATATATATATATATATATATATATATATATATATATATATATATATATATATATATATATATATATATATATATATATATATATATATATATATATATATATATATATATATATATATATATATATATATATATATATATATATATATATATATATATATGGGTGTGTTTGTTTGTTAATTAGGTCGACTTCAAAGTTAAATTTTAATGTGAAGATGTTCCTTTGACCTAATTTTTTCCTTTCGCTTCCGGAGAACCAGATTTGCATAAAAAATATTAAGATATTAATTTACTCGTTAAACTTATGGGAGAACTCATACATACATTACACACACACACACACACACACATATATTATATATATATATATATATATATATATATATATATATATATATATATATATATATATATATATATATATATATATATATATATATATATATATATATATAGACAAATATTAAGGTCTGCTAACTCTCGCAGACCGAATACATCTTAAACATCAATGTTTTAAAGTTTGCTATAGGGGAATCGAACCCGGGCCCTATAGCACAAAAGCATAGCGTTTTACCACTACGCAAACTATAGCAAACTTTAAAACATTGATGTTTAAGATGTATTCGGTCTGCGAGAGTTAGCAGACCTTAATATTTGTCTGTCTATTTAGTTTGCGAGAGGAAAAGGGGGGGCCGAGCCCGGGTCATTTGCCACTCGCTCAAGCGCGGTCGGGAGAAATCCTTGGAGGTTGCTCTTGTGAATTCATAAGCCTCCTCTTTGGATTTCTCTTTTGAACCGCCAGCAGCGTAGTGGTAAAACGCTATGCTTTTGTGCTATAGGGCCCGGGTTCGATTCCCCTATAGCAAACTTTAAAACATTGATGTTTAAGATATATATATATATATATATATATATATATATATATATATATATATATATATATATATATATATATATATATATATATATATATATATATATATAATCACCGCATCTCTCTGGTAGAGTCCCACTCTAGAAGGGGGTGTTAAAACAATAAGAGAATAATAATAATAATAAAACAATTTCCATCCAACGCCAATTAGGGCAATGAAATAAGAAAAGAATAGAAACCCCTTCAATTCCCATTAACCCAAATTTCTCAGGTGAGTACAGACGTGAGTTTTAAAGTAATTAAGATTAAATTCAGCAGTTAATACAGAAAATGGAAGAGAATTTCACAAAACAGGTGTCTGAAAAGAAGGAAACACCACAACGGACAAGTCTGAAGTTGCTTTTGTCCACACACATAATTCATGTGCAGACAATGCACCTTTTTTTTCTGAGGAAGCGAAGCCGTAAAGGTCGAGGTACAAGAGTTGTCAATTCCCTCGAGTTTTTAACTGCCATTGTGATACTTAAAGAAAAGAAACAAAGCGCCAACATCACGTCGCAAAGATAAATGGTAAAGTGAATTGGAGAGAGTTGAACATTTTATAAGTCTTTTAGATTCGACTCGACCTTTTCCACAAGACGGGTGAAATATAAGTCACTCCAGATATGAGAGCAGTACTCACACAGAATGCCACCCCAGATATTAGTAGTACTCCCTAGACGGGTGGATGAGCGAAGTAACTTGAAGAAAACTCTAGTATCATATATATTCATAGTTTTTTTTAAAATAATTTTTATCGTTTATCGGCGATTAGTTTTTGCATTATTTTTGTTGTTAATAATAATGCCATATCTTTATCATAACGATTATTATTAGTCATTGTTAATTACTGGTATTTTATTATTTGTTACATTCATTATTGAAATAACTATTAGCTTAGATATTTTAATATTACCGTCATAAAAAATATCCAATGTTTGTTTCTTAGTTATAATCTTCATTTTAATAAATATTGCCTCTGATTTTGGTATCAATTTAAAGGGCTCAAAGGACGAATTATTACTGAATTCTATATTCAAGTAACAGTATACAAATATATTTTTTTGTTTCTATAAAAAATTTTGTAAGTTATAATATATATATATATATATATATATATATATATATATATATATATATATATATATATATATATATATATATATATATATATATATATATATATATATATATATATATATATATATATAATATATATATATATATATATATATATATATATATATATATATATATTATATATATATATATATATATATATATATATATATATATATATATATATATATATATATATATAAATATATATATAGTGGAACTCCAATATTCGTCCCCTCCAGTATTCGTCTTTTTTGATATTCGCCCTGTTTTTTCGTCAATTTTTTTTTCCGATATTCATTCGAAAAATCAATATTCGTCCTACCTACGAAGCCTATAACCTTAAAAATAAAAACTCTTAATAACAATCATTGTTTTTCTCATCCAAAAGGTAAATTTCTTTTCAAAATTTTATTTGTGTTTAGCGTTTATGTAGGCCTGCAGTGCGTATTACGTATTCATGGCAGTACGCTGTTTAATATGTACTGCAGTTAAATTGTACAGTGTTTGAAATGATTTCGAAGATCGATTCTAGATTGAAATTTTTTTTTTTTTGTTATAGAATAGATAGGCAAAATTCGAGGCTGGGAACGAATTAATCCATTTTTAGTTAATTCCTATGGGAAAAAATTATTCGATATTCGTCTTTTTCGATATTCGTCATCCCCTCAGGAACGGATTAATGACGAATATTGGAGTTCCACTCTATATATATATATATATATATATATATATATATATATATATATATATATATATATATATATATATATATATATATATATATATATATATATATATATATATATATATATATATATATATATAATATATATAAAACAGATGTCTGGTTTAATACTCACTTTAAAACCAGAAAACATTTACTATTTGCACGATTCAATCAGTTCTTTTCAAAGTTCTTACGATCCTTATTTTTCATGATCAATTCTCAAGACTAACCTGACGTAAGTAATAAACTTCATATGAGTTATCCAGGTTCACTCCACTTACAAATTTCTTCATCCAGTTAACAATCATTTTTGCAACTTTGGTCGCAATAATTTAAAAGGTTTCTTTAAGAAAATTTTAGACCGCCAATTTATCCAGTATTTTGCCAACAACTTCGTACAAATATGAATAACCTCTTTTACATATCTGTCCAGTGGACACTACTGTTCAATGAACATTGTTATTTCAGTTCTGACAAAAGGGAAACAAGTATATCAACCAAATTGATTTTAATCTGGTGTCTTTTGTAAAGCAAATCAATAATTGTACCACAAATAAAGAATGCTAAGACCATACAAGAAAAAATTTTTAGACTGATTTCTCTACGTTAGATGAAGAAGAAACGCCAGCTTTACAAGCAAAAAACACAAGATAAAGTATTTTACAAATTCTTAAAAATTTTTATTTGAAGAAAAGTTTATCATTCAAAACTACAAAGTGAAAACTGAATACCACAAACTTATGAAACATTTTAATTTCAGTCTTATAAAAAGAAATATTTATAAACTATTTACACAAATTTCAGAATATTAACTATGATAAGGGAAAAGCAAATAATGAATAATATTTACTATTAAGGTAATTCATATTATACAAACAATTAATACCATTAACTTATAGGCAAAATCCTAATCTAATGGTGATGAGCAGCTTCTTCCTCAGCCTTCCTCTTGGCAAAAGCAGCAACATTTGCAGGAGAGTTAGCTACAATTATATATATATATATATATATATATATATATATATATATATATATATATATATATATATATATATATATATATATATATATATATATATATATATATATATATATATATATATATATATATATATATATATATATATATATATATATATATATATATATATATATATATATATATATATATATATATATATATATATATATATATATATATATATATAATATAATATTATAAAGTTTTTAAAGTCTGCTAAAACTCTCACAGACTATTTCTAAATAGAAAATTCATGTGTGCTATTGGACTCGAATCAGCAACCTTCAAGATGGTAAGTTTTGTGCGTTAACCACTAGGCCATGGCGGTTCAAAAGGAAATATCATTGGAACAGTTCATGATCTACAGTCATGGCATCAATCTCAAAGGACTACCAAGACCGCAACTCAGGCAAAGGGCAACGAGGTCAAAGGTTGAGATGGGAAATATATATATATATATATATATATATATATATATATATATATATATATATATATATATATATATATATATATATATATATATATATATATATATATATATATATATATATATATATATATTGTTTAGTCCGGTTTCACTATGGCCCGGATTCTTAATTAATATAATATAAAATTTCAAATTAATTTTTTTATAATAAGTGAAAAACGTAAGAATACTAGACACACATTGTTTACTATTCAGTATTCAAGTAGCGATGCTACATTTATTATTAAACATTTTCAATTTTAGTCACTTTTTATAGTCACTTTTTTTTTTGGTATAAAGAGAAGCGGCCAAAGAAGAAACTAGTGCAAACCAAATTGCAATTTTTTAGTACTAAAAAAAGAAATCTCTAAATATTTTTTTGTTCAATTATACATTAATAAAATATTTTAAATTTATTTATTATTCATTCGTATCACTATTCATTTCAAGCATGGAATCATCATTTAATACAGTAGTGCGTTGATAATTGAAGAATAATGCTGACAAAAAAAATTAATATTGGCACCAATTATCATTTTTCCTCTATCTTACATTCCTCGAACACTCCAGTTTCAAACAGCCGGAGATGTTGCCGGACTATGCGAGGTATACTTGCATAGAAGTGAGGAGGGAGGCTGAGGTGGTGGGGAGGGAAAGAGGAAGAATGATAGGGGGGATGAGGAGGGTGGGGGGATTTCGGTAGCAGAAATAGGTAAAGCATTGAGAAAAGTGAAGAGGGGTAAAATGACAGGTTTGGATGGGACAAGTGGAAAGATGATGTTGGAAGGGGGAGTGAGTGTGGTAGAATGGTTGGTTGTTTAATTTTTATTGCATAATAGGAAAGGTGCCTCAAGATTGGCAAGATGCGTGTATGGTCACATTATATAAAGGAAAGATAATAAATTTGAGTGTGGAAGTTATAGAGGGATAAGTTTGCTTAGCATAATGGGAAAAGTATAAAGGTAGAATTTTATTGGAAAGGATAGGAAACAATGGCTTGGGTTGATAGGACGAACATGGGGAGTTTTAGAGAAGGAAGGGGGTACAGTATGAGACTATAAAAAAAAAAAAGACATGTCATACAAGAACATTGAGAACATATACAAGTTTGAATAGAGTGTTTTTGAAGATGTCAAAGTTGTGTGGAAGATTGTGTCAAATAGAGGGATGAAGAAAATGAGTCTTTGAGGCATTGAAAACTCATTTTCACTGCCCCAATTTGAACTATGCAAAAGGTCAGAGGTCAGTTGCTCTACAGCCACCCTTCTTGCATCACTAACTGCTGTTGGGAGGGGGATTTTTCAAAATGAAAAGAGTAATAGAGAGTGGAGTCATCAGCATAGGAGTGAATAGGTGAAATAATGTCATTAATGAAAAGTAGAAAAGAGTTGGGAATAGGACATTTCCTTAAGGAACATCACTAATTATAGATTTAAAGGAAGAATAGAAGCCATCTACAACAGCTGCTATTGAATGACCAAACAGGAAATCAGAGAGGTCACAAAGAGAAGGATTCCGAAAGAGAAAGTTTGGATATCAAACCTTTGTGCCAGCCTCTACTAAAGGCTTTCGATACGTTTAGCGATACAGCAAAAATAAATAAATAAATATATATATATATATATATATATATATATATATATATATATATATATATATATATATATATATATATATATATATATATATATATATATATGACTTAGGCACCTTCAAATGCCATGTATCAGGTCATGTCAGTCTTTGATTTGACCATGTTCCTGACTTTCCCCCAAACTCTGGTGGAACATTAGTAGGCCTCTGGCCTTTGCCCACCAGAAGTAAAATATAAAAATAAATAAATATATATATATAATATATATATATATAATAATATATAATAATAATATATAATATAATATATATATATTATATATATATATATATATATATATATATATATATATATATATATATATATATATATATATATATATATATATATATATATATATATATATATATATATATATATATATATATATAAAATCAAATATTATTAATAAAAAATCCTACAAACTTTAATGGTTGAATTGTACAGTATGGAGCAAATTCAGTATAGCAAATACAGCAAGGATAATTAATCAGTAATTAGTCAATTAGCTTATCAGTGGAAAAAAATAAAATAAATAAATAAATAAATAATAAAATAAATAAATAAAAATATATATATATATATAATATATATATATATATATATATATATATAATATATATATATATATATATATATATATATATATATATATATATATATATATATATATAAATATATATATTTATATATATATATATATATATATATTATATATATATATATATATATATTATAATATATATATATATATATATATATATATATATATATATATATATATATATATATATATATATATATATATTATATATATATATATATATATATAAATATTATATAATAATATATAAAAATACCTTTTGATGAAATATATGCAAATAAGGGAAGAGAGAGTCCCATTCCTACAAACCACCACCTGAATAGCCAATTATGTTTGAAATGAAATGCCCATGGAAAAAGTGCAAGTTTAGCAGAAAATGTATAAGGATATTTCATTCGACGACTTTTTTGAAGAATCCATTATTAAAATTTTATTTTATCTGCAAAATATATTATATATATATATATATATATATATATATATATATATATATATATATATATATATATATATATATATATATATATATATATATATATATATATATATATCAGGGGCGTACCAGAACTGAAATTTTCAGTTCCAGCCAGAATTCTGGATAGAACTAGAATTTTTTTATGAACTTTCCTTTAACTATAAAAAAAAAAAAAATTAATATATATATATATATATATATATATATATATATATATATATATATATATATATATATATATATTATTATATATATATATCTGCCAGATACAACAATTATTAGTGACTGTTGGAAGGCTTACTATTGCCTCCAAAATGAAAGCTTTCAATACCTAATAATTAATCACTCAATTTCATCAACCCCAGATACTGGGGCAAACATGCAACTCATAGAATGTTTGTGGCGTGATGTAAGAGCCTGTGTTCCAAGATATGGCAATATGAAACTCCACCTGCATAGCCATATCACTGAATTTTTAAAAAAAAAAAAAAAAAAAAAAAAAAGGATATTCATAATTTATGGGTTGCAATTAGTCATTCATACAACCATAATTATAAAAGTAAAGAAAAATAAATAAATATATATTATTATTATCCTCAGAAATAGATATAAAATTTGTTTGCAACTTATAAACACAGTTTCAGTCAAACTTGCAATATATGAATGCCTCCAAAATGAAAGCTTTCAACACCTAATGGTTAATCACTCAATTTCATCAACCCCAAATACTGGGGCGAACATGTAACTCATTGAACGTTTGTGGCATGATGAAAGAGCCTGTGTTCCAAGATATGGCAATATGAAACTCCACCTGCACAGCCATATTGCTGAATTTCCAATCAAACTCGCAACACATAGGTATGTAGTTATTTTCAGCAACCTGCTGGTCTCCTACAAAAAAAATCCACTACTGTGAACACTACAATTATCTTTTTTTCCGTAACTCAATTAGCCTAAAAAAAAATTCAGGACATTTTTGTAATTTAAATATACAAATAAAAAATTACCATTGCACAAGACACGTTTACCTAGGTATTTGCAATATTAGTAATTAATGTTATAGATCTCACCAATATTTTTTTATTTTAATTTTAATACAGTTTTCTGCAAAAATTTAGGAAAATCGGTTATATCAGTGCCTTTGACTAAACAATTCCCATATTTAGACTTTATTGTTTCAACAGAGTAAAAAAAAAAAAAAAAAAAAAAAAAAAAAACTATTTTTACATTTGGCATAACAAATGTAAGTTACATACATAATAATGGAATTAGGTTGAAGATTTAAGCCTAAGACATGCCACTCAAAGCAAATAACTTCACATCTTTTTCTCAATCTTTTCTTAAGCTCTTCAAACTCGAAGTTTAGGCTATATGGCTTTGCTTGAGCCCTATATTCAGTCAGATAACATTAGAATTCGTTATTAAAATACGAGAAAATTAAAAAAAAAAAAATTTTAAAAAACTTGTCAATTTCTGTGTAAATGTTATTTATTTAATCATAATTATTATTTTGCAGAAGTACAACATACTCACATTATATTACTATGAATATCTTACCCCTATGCTAGTTTTTTTGGCTATTAGCTTAGACTCACCTATGTCCGAGTCTGTGGTACTGACAGACAATCATTTTTTACTTTTCTTCTTTTAAAAATATTCAATAATGAAAACTTCACCGGCATATTTGAACAAAGTATAAAAGTGACCAAAAATTATTGTTAATGATAATTTAAAATTCGAAAATATACCGTTTATGGGGCAATTTTTGAATAAACTGTATAAGCCACAAATTTATAAATCAAGAACATTAAAGTCTTTTATTTAATGCCCCACCAAAGAAGAAAATAAAAAGTTATACAAATTTGAATTTCATCACATTAGCGTATATATATATATATATATATATATTATATATATATATATATATATATATATATATATATATATATATATATATATATATATATATATATATATATATATATATATATATATATATATATATATATATATATATATATATATATATATATATATATATATATATATATATATATATATATATATATATATATATATATATATATATATATATATATATATATATATATATATATATATATATATATATATATATACTATATATATATATATATATATATATATATATATATATATATATATATATATATATATATATATATATATATATATATATATATATATATATATATATATATATATATATATATATATATATATATATATATATATATATATATATATATATATATATATATATATATATATATATATATATATATATATATATATATATATATTCCACCAACTAGGTTTTTCTCTTTGCCACCCTAATAGGCTTATCTTTAAAACATGCAAACTAATAACTCCTCTACTCTGACATCATTCGGCATATTTTCATCATTTGTTAATAGCAAATCTAACAATGTGCATGCCTTGTGGGTTCTTGGACCACCTGAATGAAAAAGTTGTATAGAATACAATTTATAAATACCGAATCTTCTGTTAACCAACTCAAAGAATTCCACTCAATGTTTGGAAAATTAAATATAAAAACTGTTTATATGCTTTCACTAATTTATCTATATATATATATATATATATATATATATATATATATATATATATATATATATATATATATATATATATATATATATATATATATATATATATATATATATATATATATATATATATATATATTTTAAGTGTTCATTGACAAGAATTGGTAAAGGTGGTTTTTTTTGTATCGATGTTGCACATTTGTTGTAAAAAACTACCCGCCTTTTTCAATGATCAATCACACTTCTTACAAAATCATGTTCAAGTCTAGACGTTATTAAAATGTAAGTTTTCGCTTGTTCAGAATATCTATCCAGACAGATTCCACATCATGATTTATTTTAATGTCAGATATTAACACTGATTCAATATTGCTTTTAACAAAGTGATACGCCTCAACCACTCCTTCTTCTACGGTGGTATAAGTGAAATGAGTATCTGTCTATTTCATATTCCTGTAGGAAGTCTCCTTAAAATGACTCATTGACCCACACTTTAATAATGCAAACAATGTCAAGATACTCCTCAATGATATAACTAGTCAATTTATCTGTTTTGTTTCTAAGGCTCTGAGCATTAGTGTAGAAACATTTCATATTTAACATATCCTTATATGTATCCTCCCCATTTTGATTTCTAATGTTATCTCCATTCTTATTAAGAGGCCCATGCCGTAAAGAATTTTTTTTTAATTCTTACCACCATCAATCCCATCATCAGTTTTACAATCACCTTCATCTTCTCAACCAGCAGTTGCATAATGAAACATCAAATTAAGTAAATCAGTTGATTTTTTTTTAACTTGATTTTTTTTTATTTTATTGACTTTTGATTTTTTTTTATATTTCTAAAAATAACTCACTGTCTTCATATATTTTTTTAATTTCAGAATTTTATAACAGGACTCTAAAAATATAAAATGAATAAAAATTAACATAAATTTAAGCATTTTATCGAACTGGGGGAAAAAATAATTAACGTTCAACGATATTTTTTGTTAAATTATTGAAACCTGCAACCCTGTTTTACTTTTGAGATCGCGCTTTACATAGATACTGTAAAAGGTAGGTGAGTTATATAAAATTTATCGATTTAAAAATTTTAATAGAAATATTTTTTAAATTTATTTTTTTCTGCACACTGTACGAGTAAGTCCGTGACGCAACAACCCTTATTAATCACAAATTTCATTTCATTAAAAAAAGTAAATAAATGTAAGCTATCTAGTATCTTTAAGTATAAACTATTCAAAAAAGTTTTATTTTAGTTAAATTGTTTCAAAGAATTATGTAAAAAAATAAAATAAAATAAAAAAATATAAAAGGAACAAAATAAAATAAAAAGCTTAAGGATTGAAATGAACCAGCATTCAACAATCTACCAAATAATCTTTTTTTTCCAAGATAATTTTTTTTAATAGTTAATTTAATCGGACCAATTCACTAACATTTAATATTCTACTCATAGCTCCAGCTATCTCTATTTACTTATTTTTTAATTATAGAAATTAATGTTTGATTTTGCTTTAAAATTTAAATTCTGAGAGTTCCAACTCTAAAAAATATTTTTTTTATTTTAATATTTATCTTAATAATATAACAATAAAATTAAATAACAGCACAGAACTATAAAACATTCCTAAAAATAATAATATAATATAGTTTACTTGTTTCTATAAAATTTTATTAAAAAATTTAAATACAGTGAATTGGTTTTGTCAGTCTTATTTTCGTTATTTTTATTTAAAATATTTTAAACATAACTTGTATTTTTAAAATTTTATTAAAAAATTTAAATACAGTGAATTGGTTTTGTCAGTCTTATTTTCGTTATTTTCATTTAAAATATTTTAAACATAACTTGTATTTTTAAAAAAATCACAATTTAAACAACCTACTTAAATAAGCTAATTAACTAATTATATTTACTTATTTACTATATTTACTAATTAATTATTACTTAGGAGAATAAGCTTACTAATTAAAAGACTTGTAACTAAAATATTAAAAAATAAAAATAAATTTAATAAATCAAAAAAAATTAAAAAATAATTATTTTTTAAGTTGATTCATATATAAAAAATAAAAAAAAAATCCCAAACCCTGTAAATAGATAAATAGAAAAATAGTAATTAAATTAAAATTTATATATTTTTGGTAATTTTAAAATTAATTAATTTTATGTAACTCACCACCTTTTTTCAGTAAATATTTACTGACAGAATTGAAACTTAATAATGAAGCAGTTCTGCAAGTTTCAATAATTTAGCATAAAATATCATTGGACGTTATTCAATTAACTTTTAACTCCAAGATCGATAAAATGCTTAAATTTATATTAATTTTATTTATTTTCTTTTCTAAAGTTCTCTTATTTTATTTTGAACTTAAAAAATGTGAAGACGGTGACGTTATTTAAAAAAATAAAATAAAAAATATCAGTAGAATAAAAAAATCATAATTTGCTTGGAGAAAAATGATGTAAAAAAGAATCAACTGATTTATTTAATTTGATTTTTATTATGTTAACTTTGAATTATAATTAAATTAAGAAAAAAAAAAAAAAAAAAAAAAAAAAAAAAAAAAAAAAAAAAAAAAATCCCAACTCTCGTTTGTGCTACTGTTCAATTTCGAAACTGTGCAAACAAAAACAAAAGTTGAGTTGGCAGTAAACAAAATTTTATATTATCTAGACTTTGTTGTATTCTAATTGACAATATGGTTCATTAATTTTATTAAAGTATTTTGCAATGTCTCATAAAATTAACTAGTATTTTATATCTAGAATAATGTCTTGGCTTGGGGTTAATTTAAATGATAGTCTTAGTTCTATAAAGGGTCAACTCTCTAGTCTTACTAGAGATGTTCTTCCAGAAAATAGTGCTGAAACAGGTATGGATTATCAATAACATAAATATTCAAAGTATGCAATGTCTGTATTTATAAAAATAATTAAAATATTGTTTAGTTAGCAATGAGGCATAGAGCAAAGTTTATGAAACATAATTAATTTTTATTTATAATGGAAACTTTCTCATTATAGTTTGAATTAATACAGAATACAGACCTGTGTCTGCTTACATAAGAATATAAAAAAAGAAAAAAGAAAGAATATGAGTATTTGGTGAATGTCTTAATAATAGTCTTGAAAGATCAACTTAGCCTGCTAGAATTTTGTTTCTATCAATAAATGGAAATGCATTCTAATTTTGAAAAATGTATTGAAGTCTATTTAGAATCATTTAAATCATTTAAATTTTATTATTAAAATAATTACATAGAACATATTAATAGCGACTTTTTAAAAAAGTAATAAAGATCTATCAAGATTGAATTTGCCAAGTAAAGTAAAGAATTTAAGTATAAATGCAACATGTAAAAGAAAATATATAACCTAGATGATACAATATAAAGTAAATATACAGTTGCAAAAAACTATATCCAAAGATTTATCTATGGTAATACTTTAGTATAAGGGGCCGGTTTTTTTTTCTAAATTTTTTAAACTAAATACCAGGTAAGGGATAAACTATCTATAATAACCTTAATTTTAATGATTAAATAAGCATTTCACCAATTAGACTTAGTTATGTTATATGAAATCCAGACTGACTATATACCCATCAAATTCTTTCTTAAGTTTTATAAGTAAATTATATTCAATAACTTCCTATAATAAACCATTCTAAAAATTAAAATTGTATTACAGAATGAATATTTTTTTATATTAAGAAAACACGACTTTAATGTTTATCATGTCCTCTTCTCACCCTTTCATGATATACTATAATGAATATATTAATTCCTGTATTATGAAGAGACATATATATTTGTAAATGTATTATATCCCCATTAAGAAATAATCTTTCAATAGAAATATTCATAACTCCTTTAGCCTTTTCTTGTAACTATTACTCTCAAAGCCAGAAATTATCCTTGTTACACTATATTGTTCCATTATGTTTTGCTAGGTGCTTTATTATTATTATTATTATTATTTATTTGTTTATTTATTTTTTTAAATAGATCATGTTGATGTGCTTGTTCCGAAGAAAAGAATCAAGGAATATGAGTCTTCAATTTTTCTTTATCAGGAAGAGGTACATGTATCATGTACTTTTTTTTTTGTAATGTCTTATTAATAACAAGCTAAAAGTATTTGTTAAATAGCATACTACATTGATTTGGGAATGTGTTCTTATCATTTTAAATGTAACATGTTTGGCATGTTCTATCAAGTATATTACATTTAAAATTATTATAAGTTCTTAATTTAAATTGTAAATTTTAAGTAAGGTTGTTTAGTATTCAAATATGTTGTCTTAGAGAATTTATCATCATTTTATAATTAAATTTTTTAACTGGCCTGCACATTATTATTATTATTATTATTATTATTATTATTATTATTATTATTATTATTATTATTATTATTATTATTTATTTGTTTATTTATATTTTGGTGATATTGTTTATTGAAATTTACTTACTTTAATTAAAATGGTATCTATGAATTAGTAAATTAGAAGAAAAGATTTGCTAAAAAAAAAAAAAAAAATTAGTTTATGAAAGAAAAATGGATATACAATAATACAAAAAAATGTTGATTTAGAGTACTTTATTTATATTGAAAACTTGGTATAAATTTTTTATGGGTTTTGATTTTTTATTTGAAACATCAGATTTTTATTGTATTTGTTAAAAGGGCTGTTAATAACGTGTGATTGAAATGATTGTATATTTATGAAATATTTTCTAAAAGATTGCAGGAAATATTCTAAATGAAGAATAAGAGTATAGTGATGAAAAAGCCAAAGAGTTGAGAACAATGTGATGAATAAATTATGAAAGGTTTAATAAATTACACAGCATTGTTTTCAATCTTCAAACAAACTCTGGAATGTTTTTTTTTTTTTTTTTTTTTAAATAATAAACATTTAAATATACCGTATATATTTTGAGAATCTTGACATATAATAAATATTATTTTTTTTAACTTTAAAATATTTAATGAAGGTTGAAAAAGATTATCTACTTTCTCCATAGAAGCCCAAGACAATGGTTCCACCTTATAAAAGTTATAGAAAAATTAAACCTAATAGGGTGGTTTGTTTTTTTTTTAAATTTTCTTTTGTTTAAACCAAATATCCTAAAAAAAATACTTAATAGGTTTGCTTTAAAAAATATAAATATTTTTCTTTGATTTTTAAAACTTTTGTAATAGAAATAATAAATTAAGGAAATTGATATTTTCTGTAACTACAAAAAAAAAAATTTCTGATGGAAATTTTTTTGTGTAATCTGTGAAAATAATTTGCAAGCAAACAAAGAACATAAGTATATTAATTTCCTGATGCATTCATCCACATACTTGTTACACCTTCAGAGTATAGAATAAATTGATAGATTGAAATAAAATTAAAATAAATTTGAATGAGGTATGATATTTGTTTTAAGGGATGTAAAATTAAATTTAAAAAAATATTAATGTAGGGCTTATGGTTTATCTACTTATTCTTAAAAGTTTTGGACTTCAAATGAAGGGTATAAAATTTTAAAGCAAATAGATGTATTTTAGACTTGTTTATGTTGTGCTCTGTATGAAAGTGTTCATATATCCTACTTAGTTTAAATTTGTTGAAATGCTGTTTTATATTGTTAATCAAATATCCTTAAATCACTTATTTAAAAAGATTCAGTACTTACTGTGATTTATCTCTTGACTGGAAAATAGCAAAAGTTGTGATTGTATTTTAAAAGGTGGTAGAATGGTTTAGGAAATATATGCTAATTAGTTTAGTATTCATCAATGGTAACAAAAAGTTTTTGGAAAGAATATTAAAAATTTGAATATTTATATAAATACTTAGTTTTGTTTATACCGGATAATATATTGCTTGTCTTCAGTGAGAATTTAGAAATGATAGATGCCAAACATTTTGGAATTCATGAAGTATATTAATTATTGTGTTGGTAAAAATGAGACAACTGAATTTATTTGGGCTAAGCTGATGCACAAGCTTTCACAGGACAGAATAGGTGAAGTAACAGTAGACAATGTGTAGCACTGAATGGTTATAAATCAACATGGGGACTGGTAAAGAGTGAACTTTCTCAGGGTTATGTACTGTTCCCTCTTGTTCCTTATCTACAAGTAAGTACCATAAATATTTTGATGAGGGAATGAAATATGGGGCTGTAAAATTTGCAAATGATACTAAGTTAACCACTTGTGGAAAAGGGACAGATGAATTTCAATATCAAAAAGTGTAAGGCGCAACATGTTGGTAATTCGAATGAGAATTTTATTTTTTGAAATGATCGGGAAATAGGTAAATGGGTGGAAAATGTTGACAGAATATGACTTGGGTTTGGTTTTTAACATTATTTTGAAGATGTTAGGAAATATTTAGAAGCTTACAATATGTTAGGAATTGTGAATATAATGTTGCTTATTTCAGAAAAATTTGTAATAGTTATGTTAATTTAGCTGTTAAACATTATGAACTAGTTTGAACTTCTTTCTTACTTCACTAACAAAGTAGACAATTTTTGAAATGGTTTACCTCAAGAAAGGGTAGCTAATATACTTGAACCTTCAAAAAGTGCTAAATAAGTATGTAAAAGATTCGAGAATGAGGCATATATATATATATATATATATATATATATATATATATATATATATATATATATATATATATATATATATATATATATATATATATATATATATATATATATATATTTATTTTTATTTTTATTTTTTTTTCTTTCTGTGTAAAATTTTTACTTGTTTTGTTGAGGATTTGCATATGCTGTAATATTGTTTTTGGACATTAATAATGGTGGGTTTCTTTGTAATGACTTAGTTAACTTCATTACTAATTTTCATATATTTTCTGTATTAAGTGGTGCCTTGGTTCAAATAAGTAGCTGGTGAAGTGTAAAATAGATTATTTATGTTATTGGAGAATGGTAACTTATGTATTGTCATAGCTTGAGCATAGTAATATCTTTTTAACTTAAATTGCATAAATATTTTGGGTGTTGGGGATAAGGACAGACTATGATAGGTTCATGTGTCTTCTTACTATTTAATTTTCACTGATAAAGTATACACTTATGAAATAATGATCTGTGTGTTTGAGTAATTTTAAATTAAACATGTCTACTATATATATCTATTATGGTGTTTTTCAATCTTTTTTATTTATTTTTTTTTTAAATATTGAAATTGCCTCCCAACCCTCCCTTAAGAGAAATAAAAAAAATTATTCTAATCTTGGTATTTATTTAAAAAGATCCTTGTTCTTGATACTTCATACTTGATGGTTGGTGAAGGCTGCCCCTTTATTAGTGAGTTTGAGTATACTCTCTCTCAAGAATATATAATTTAATCCAATTTTATTGTGTAAAATAATTGATTTTGGATTTTGGACACCACCTATTTAGCCAGTCCACCCTTTGTTAAAGCTTTTGTACATTCTTTATTAGATTTTGATTGAAATTTTTTTTTTTTTAATATTATTATTAGCAGACTTAATATTGAACATAAGTTGATTGAACATGCATGAAATAACTGAATGTAAATAAATAGGAAAATTTGTTTTCCACTCAGTTTTCAACAAATTTAAATGTTCAGAATATTTTTTAATGTCATCTTCCAAATGTTCATTTATGTTAGTTAATTATAGCATGTTATTAAACCCTTTTTTTTTTCAACATAAATGGATCTTAATGAAAGTGGCATTCTCTTTTAGATATTTTATGGTCTTGAAAATGATATGATGTTCTAAATATCTGAAAACTGCACAAAGCAATTAGATAAACAAACCAAAATTAAATAAGCCATTTAAAAAAAAATAAAATCGCCATTTTCTTTGTATTTAAAAAATGCTTTTGGTTAAAAAAATTACCTCACCTATTTTGTTAATAAGCATCATAACTTTTGTTAATTATTTATTTTTCTATATACTTGTTTATTAAGACCCTTGTGTTTATTTTCAATTTCCAGATTAGAGAATTGAAAACGGCTAAAGCAGAAGCTGATGAGAGACTTAAAGCCCAAGATTATAATTATTCAGTGCAAATTGCCTCACTAACCAAACAATTAAGTGAAACTCAGGTAAAATTAGCATAGTTTTGTTCTATTTGATACATGTAGTCTCTTTCATAGTTCAGAGTAGTACTGCTCTTATATTGAGAAACTTAAAATGTAATAAGTAACATTTTTCTTAACTAATATACTATGTTATTCACATTTTTGAAAAACACCTTTGCCTAATGGTTTTTTCAGTATTTTTAATATGTTTGATTGTAGACATATCGAAAATGTTTCATTTTGCTCTTAAATAATTCATCTCATCAAACTACCTTGTTTTGGGTTTCTTCTTTCATCTTTCATTTCTGATCTATTTGCCACTTTTCTTTCTTGTAAATAAATGCTCCAAGAACTTCAAAATTCGGTGAACAATCTATAATTTCTACAGGACTTTGTCTCCAAGTTTGTATCTCCATTCAACCATTTTACTCTCTGTGCCAAGACCTCAAGCTACTCTTTCTCTGCCTGTGTGCTTCATGATCCACTACTATCTCCTATACGGTGCTATGGTAAAATTTTGTAAATATTCCTTAGAATATTTAACACTTTTACCATTACTTGTTTTTATTCCTTTCTTATTTTTCATTGATCTTTTCTAAAGCAGTAATAATCATGTAAAAAAATAATAATCATTCGAGTTTATTCTTTTCATCCACATTATATTTTCATTATTATTTTCCACAATAAAGTTTTATCCTTTTAAATTTGCATTTTGATTTGAATTTAAATTAGATGATTTCCTTCATTCTACTTTCTAGAGCTTTATCATAAGCTTTATCTCATTCCAGAAATTATTCAGTAGTGTCATTTTTAAAAAAATGATCCTCACAACATTTTTTCAAATTCTTAATATACCCAGAACTTAGTTTTTATCATTTGTAAAATCCCAGATTGCTCTCCAGTTTTCTATTCATGTCTATTTTTCACATTTTAAATTGTCCAGAACTTCGATTTTGAACTCATGGTAGTATAAGAAACAAAATTTAGTTAAAGGGAAGTTTAACTATACTCAACCAAACTCATGAATTATAACTTTTGAAAATATGTAAATTTCCCTCCACAAATTTAAGCTTTTTAAATGTATTTCCTAATAGATAATTAATATAACTCTTGTAATGAAGAAAATGAAAATAAACTATGATTGTACAAGGAAAGTTTTTTGAGTTGAATCATTGTGCAATGAGTTCTAACACGTATCAGACTTTTTTCATATTTTGATTGGTTGAAACATATACACATATTTTTGGAGTATCTCGTCGCTACTTCTCAAAATCCCTCAAGACTTATTTAAGAACTTAAATACATTTATTTTATCTTATTTATTAATATTTGTCTGAAGGCTGGAACATGTTCCTTTGCAAACATTGACTCTTAAAACACTTCACAAAATTACATTGATTCAATATTATTATTTTAGCTTAAAATTTGCCTTCGAATTATTACAATAATTTTGTGTTTTTGCTTCTGTATCTCTAATGGAACAGATTTCTTAGTATATTTTTTAGTAACTCAATACCACTACTCATATCTGAACGTCTAATTTCTCTACTAGGATTTCATTGTATACAGTATTGAGTGGTTGGGGTTACTTGAATTCTGATCAAGTGAGGAAGGTGTCTGAATCATTCTGCATTCTTAGGAATTTAAAACAACTGATCAGGGAATCTACACACCTTCTGGTTTGTTTTAATTTATTCTTGAATTCATAACCTGTGTTACCAGCTCTTGCTATAAATATTATCTTATAGCTTTCGATTTTTAGGCTTTCTCTCCATCAGCTCCATTGTGTCCATTTTGATGTCTGCCTGTTGTTATCACTGATCGAATGAGCAAGTTTATTCATTCTTCAACAAAATATTTTTTCCAAAATCCATAGTTCGATCTCATTTGTTCTTATGCTATTCAAACTATAAACTGCATACACTGCATATTGTACTTTCATTTGTAAAATTTTCATTCAGCTCAATTGTTGCATGGATATTATTTGATGCACTAAGCATATGTTCACTAAACCAAAGTACTGCTCTGTTTTGGTTCTCTTACGAACAAAAATTTCGGACCTCTTGGCAAAAACATAAATATCTTCCGTAAATTATCCTTTTCTCCCTCACACTATTTCAGATGGATCTGTCGCTGTTTCTCCTGCTTATAATAATGATGATGAATTTATTGAAAAACAGAAACTTACGATTTAGATATTCCATATCTTTTTTTTTTTTTTTTTTAAATTTTTTTTTATAACCTTTTTATAGTTTTTATTGCCGTAAAAATTAAAACTAGGATATGGTACTTATATATAGGTAGGTAAGCTTGCACCAAAGCATTGGTAAAAAATATGTAAAAGCCCAGATTTTCGGATTTGAAGGTTATTAAATTTATTGAATTTAATCAGTAAATATAGATATTCCTTAGCCACAGATTAATTTTTAAATATTTGTCAATAATCAGTTCTTAGGAATAACATTGATTCTACCTGATTTTCCTTCATCACAGCCATTAAATCCGTTTTTATTCAATTTAGTGTGTACAAAAGTCTTTTCAGTTTGCAATTTCATTTCAATTGTTTTCTTAGAAAGCTAACATAATTAAAATTGGAAATTTAATGTTAAAATTCAGAAAGATCTATAAAATTTCTAAACATCCTTTGAAAACACAATTATTTCTGCCACTACTTTTCGTATTGAATCACACAGTAAAATTTAAATTTAAGTCTGATTCTGTATATTTTTATTTACTCTGATTCCACAGTTATGGTTGATATCATAATTATATACAACTGTTAAAAGAAGACAAATAGTCATTCTTATTCTTTCTTAATGTTTTGAATATTTTTAATTCCCATTTCTTCTTTCATCCAGAATCTCATCCCTTTCTCTGATCATCAGAATTGCTTTGACTCTCAATATTAACTGGTGATATACTTTTCTATTTTTCCAGTTAATGGTCTTCTGATCTCCTGATGCTGGAGAGTCTTGTATTATATCGCTTGATATATTCAAGGCTTTTGACATAGTATAGCAAGTGGCTGTGCCTTCTAATCCTTCCCTCGGGTTTTCTCCTTCATTTGGCTCACTCTTATTTAGCTTTCTTTGTCAAGTGGTCAACATTTTCCTTCTCTTTCATGAGTAGTGTTATGGTTCTGATCACTTATCCTTTTTCCAATTGTTCATTATCTGACTTCTCATTTGCTCTTTCATGTATATCCATTCCTACTCTGATGACTTGATATTCCATTCTTCTCCCCATTTCAAATGTTCTCTCTTTGGCAACTAAAGTTGTTTCTCAAATTCAATTTTCCAATTCAGTGTTTGCCGATATGGATAGGTTTCCTCAGGGAGGTCATCTCAACTTCGTGAATTTTAAATTATTCTCTTTGAAAAGCCAACTTTTATAAATCTCACTATCAAAAACAATTCCCAACGTTCCTATCACTTTCAGTGATTCTGTCTTTTTCCCTGAAGACAATTTAAATGTCTTGTGTAACCTCGATGAGAAAATATCTCAGAAACTTATCACGATGGTTTTTTGAGAAACCTTAAAGAAACTAAAAAGTATGTTCAGGTTGTGAGATTTTGTTTCTCATTGTTTCTTTGACTACATAAAAACTCATCCTCTTCTTTGTGGAGTACTGCTCTGACATTTACAGAGGCTTTAGTTTGACCTTTTTTATAAGATCTAATTGAAAGCGAATAGACTCATGATGGGTGTTTTAAACATAACTCCCTTGACTCCTTATCTTTGCTATGCAATGTTAGTGCCCTCTTTTTTTTAATTTTTTTTCATTTTAGGGACCACAGCATTGAGTGTTCGAGAGAGCTAACTACTTGGATTCTGTATCCTTTATGGTGCCTTCACAATATGAGGGATGCAGTGACTTTGCTTGAATTTTGTGTGGATGTTGATAACTCTAGGTTTGTTCGTTGTAATACATCTATCTTTCCAATTGACCTTAGTTCTTGGGAACTCTCTTCAATCAGATGTGTTTACCGAATTCGAGTTCTCAGTTTCTACATACTTGGTCCCTGCGGCAAAATGCATAGACTCGCATTGAAAAGTTCTAATATATTTGTGAATGCCTGACGACTTGGTCATCACGACCAAATCTCCTAGTGCATATAATATGTAAAACTAGGGTTAACAAATATTTAAATATATCTATTAAGGAATGTATAGAGAGGTAGGTTTGGGTGAGACCATCTACAACCCATGATTATGAATAATAGAATGAACTTAGTAGCAATGAGGAAAATAAAAAAATAAAAAATATGAAAGTATATTCTAAAAAATAAAAATAAGTATATAAATATATTTAGTTTATAGAGAAATGTTTTATCTGATGAAAATATCTTGCTTCAAATTTATGATATCAAAAATGCCAATTTTAATTTAATTTAGGTTTGTGGCTCGACATATATAAAAATTTCCAACAAAATAATCATGCTCAAAATACAAAGTTTTTAAGTTTAAATCCAGTATTGGCTGATTATTTGCCAAATATAAGTGACGGTGTATCTAGCCCAAACTTCTGAAGATAATATCATTGTGTTCATCATTGCTGGTTCGAAGACTTGCTTGATTGCCTTCTATATATATATATATATATATATATATATATATATATATATATATATATATATATATATATATATATATATATATATA
>SEYY01000081.1:144627-152127 GCA_009176605.1 Armadillidium nasatum | reverse complement strand
ATATATATATATATATATATATATATATATATATATATATATATATATATATATATATATATATATATATATATTTATATTTATATATATATAATAAAAAATAATAAAAAAAAATAATATAATATATATATATATATATATATATATATATATATATATATATATATATATATATATATATATATATATATATATATATATATATATATATATATATTATATATATATATATATATATATATGAAGCTTTTAGTTGTCACAAACGTGTATTGCGGCTAAGGTTTTTATAATCATAAATAATAATAATAATAATAATAATAATAATAATAATAATAATAATAATAATAATAATAATAATAATAATACAGTGGTTAAGTGTTGGACTTATATTGGCGTAGTACAACAGTAGAGTTTAGGAGGGTTGTTCAAGAAGTCGTTGGTTCAAATCCCAAAATTATTATAAATAAATAATAAACATTGTATGTTGTGTATATGTAGGTAATAGTAAAGCATAGTATATATATCTGAACTCTTGATGCCACTAATTAACATTCTCGAATGTATTGTGACAGACCTAGCAAGCCGACAACCATCATTCTTATGGTTCTAGAGGCTGGGAACCCTCTTAACCAGTATTTATTGCAACGTACGGTTGCAAGAATATGATACTTTCTGAAGCCGACACCACCCTGCGTCATTACGTGAAATGGTGCTGAGTTTAAAAAAATAAATAAATAAAAAATAAATAATATAAATAATAATAATAATAATAATAATAATAATAATAATAATAATAATAATAATAATAATAATAATAAATAATAATAGGCCTAAATTTTTGAGATCTAATAATAATAATAATAGTTTTTATTTTTTTTTATTTTTTTATTCAAATGATGATGAGGCAGCGATGGCCTATAGATCATTACAATATGACTTGTTCTTCTATATCTTGATAACCATAAATCGCTTCTTTTAACCCCTTCTTGCTTTGTTATGTTGTACAATATTTATTAACTAATTTCTGCGCACACTAAATTACAAGCTATTGTTATAGCCTGCATATATATATATATATATATATATATATATATATATATATATATATATATATATATATATATATATATATATATATATATATATATATATATATATATATATATATATATATATATATATATAATATATTAGTAATTGAAAGAAGAGATATTTTCAGAAATATTTCTTTAAAAAAAAAACATTTTTGTTAATTAATGGTACTTTTGAAAGAGAGTTAATTCATTTTGTAGATCCTTCAGTTACATGTTTGTGTATTTGACAGCATTATAATATAATTAACATTTATGCATTTCATTCCCAGTTATTTCGTTAATATTAACAATTGATCCGAAGATAATTGTCTAATGACCCTCAACTGTGGTATGTTCTATTCTCATTCTTCAACCAATTTTATTTTTTTATTTTTTATTTTTTTTATTTATTTATTTATTTTTTTATTTTTTTTTGGTAAACTAGAACCCTTACTCCGACCCTTTATTGATAACTTTAAGATAAATGATAATATTGAGTTATTTAAAATTTTTATACACGTGTATGACTATTATTATTATTATTATTATTATTATTATTATTATTATTATTATTATTATTATTATTATTATTATTCCTTTTAGAAGAGTAAAAATTTTTTTTGGGGGATTAAAAAGTTTATACTGTCACTGAATAATTTTTTTAAAAAAGTTTTATTTTTAAACATATTAAAGACAGATTCCTTAAAAATTCCCCTCCCCCCTCTTCAATCATTAAATTTATTTGAATAAATTGGGGTTATCGAGAAAGGGGGAGGGCTTTTGCCTTATAATAGTTAGAATTTATAAATATTTTCAATTTATGTTTACGAATTTAGGGCATAACAAAATAACTAGCAAATAGGAAAAAAGCAAAAAAAAACAAAAAAAAAAAAAAAAAAAAAAAAGCAAAAAAAAATTAAATAAAAAAAAATTTTTATTTTTATATATATATTATATATATATTATATATATATATATATATATATATATATATATATATATATATATATATATATATATATATATATATATATTATTTTATTTTTTTTATTTTATTTATTTCGTTATATATATATATATATATATATATATATATATATATATATATATATATATATATATATATATATATATATATATATATATATATATATATATAATATATATATATATATATATATATATATATATACATATATATATACCTTTTTTTTTTTTTTTTTTACCTTCTCACCTCCCTGACCGCCCCCTGTTGAGGCGGCCACACTTCGCTAATGAAGCCTCCCGCCGCAGTCGGTCTCGTCCAGAGATCTTTCAAAGAAGTGATGCCCCAGAAGATTTTGGGGCGACAGTTGGAGGGACAGTGTAAAAGAAAGTGATATAATATTATATATATATATATATATATATATATATATATATATATATATATATATATATATATATATATATATATATATATATTATATATATATATATATATATATATATATATATATATATAGGGAAGCTGCTTACTTATAACTGACTTCGACTCCGACCTTCTTCACATTGCCTCTTTTAAACTATTGAGCATAAATAATTAAGTTAGATTTGTATATTCTATGGGAATGTAAATAATTTTCCTATATATATATATATATATATATATATATATATATATATATATATATATATATATATATATATATATATATATATATATATATATATATATATATATATATATATATATATATATATATATATATTATATTATTTTTAGCATCTCCCGTGGGTTAAGGTTAGATGGGGAAAATCTTTAAAGTAAGTTCAAATTAAAGGCGATATATCCCAATACACGTGATTTGAGAATAAGCAAGTCAAAGGAAGTTGGAAAAAGAAGATAAAAGGGAGTTTATTGCAGACTTTACCAGTTGAATACTTGTAAGACATTTTTAATGAGTAAAATTAGTCAGATTAGATTTGGAGCTATTGTCATTGCATTCTTTCATCGACTCGAACTCATTCGATTTTAAAATTACATCAACTCCAACAGCAGTAGCGTGGAATCCGTCTCTCTTTGGTACTTTGTTAGAAATGTTAGTTCTGGTTAGGCAATGTAAGTTCTTGTTATGTTTTTTTCATTTTCCTTTCTTTCATTTTATTACTACCATGAATAGGAGAGGAGCAAAAAATATACTAATTTTATTTACTATTAAATATTTTTCACAATTATAAATGAAAATGAAATGGTCCCGGGAAGGATAGTTACAAAATGTTGGAGCTTGGTAATTTTAAAATGATGGAAGCCTGAACCCTGGGAAAAAATTTACTGGACACGCATCTCTAATTCATTTTTAATAAAGTTTCAGTAATACGGTGGCCTTTCTAGTCTTTTTTTTAAAATTAATATTATAGTTGTGTTTCATTCCCACTCCCCCTCCAACCTCAACAACCTCCAAAATCATCCTTTTATTGATATATTGTAAAATTGTGAGATATAACATATGAATATGCGTACTAGTACTCTTTTTTCCTTTTCTTGCTTTAATATTATTAGGACTAGACAGTCACAATGTTATTATTATTATTAAATTTAGTAGTATAGGACCTACTGTAAAATTGAAAACCTGTAATTGTACAGTCTGAATAAAGTTTGAGAATTGGAATTATTATTATTATTATTATTATTATTATTATTATTATTATTATTATTATTATTATTATTATTATTATTATTATTATTGTTTTGTTGTTTTTATTCTAGGTTTTGTATCGAGTTTTATGACTCAAAATATTTCTTAATAAAAGAATTTAAACAGTAATAAGCATAAAAAATTAAAAAAAAAAAAAAAAAAGGTAAAAATTTAAAAAAAAAAAAATAAAAAATATAGTATAATATATATATATATATATATATATA
Organism: Armadillidium nasatum; assembly: GCA_009176605.1. Classification (NCBI taxonomy): domain Eukaryota; kingdom Metazoa; phylum Arthropoda; class Malacostraca; order Isopoda; family Armadillidiidae; genus Armadillidium; species Armadillidium nasatum. Next base: position 148,149 of record SEYY01000081.1, on the reverse strand, counting down.
TATATATATATATATATATATATATATATATATATATATATATATATATATATATATATATATATATATATATATATATATATATATATAAAGTGGCGCTGGAGGATCGTGTCTCCAGATTGGTTGGGAAACGTTGATTATACATTCGTATTCATTATTTTATATTAAGTTATGTTTTAATTAAATTAATTTTAATTAAAAAAATTACCTGCAGGTAAAATTAGCTTTTCCAAATTATTATTATTATTATTACTATTATTACTATTATTATTTATTTTTTTTATAGTGAATTTAATACTGTGCAATAATTCTTGTGGAAAGTGTTCTCGTTTTATCTTATTATGAAATATGTGTGTGGGGAAGAGGAGAGAGATGGGGTGGAGGGGAGGGATGGGGGGAGTACAGTTTAACCTGCGTTTTTAATAATTACAGGTGTTGCCGTTGTTTTTGCAGGTGTTTGGGGATAAGGGATAGCTAGCAAAATTAATAATAATAATAGTAGTAGGGATGATAGTAGTTGTAATAATAATAATATATAATAATAATAATAAAATATTAATCACATCTACTACTACTAAATAATAATAATAAAATAATCAAAATTAATAATAATATAATAATATAATAATAATAATAATAATAATAATAATAATAATAATAATATAAATAATAATAATAATAATAATAATAATAATAATAATATCTTAAAACCCTAATACTTGGGATTATATATATATATATATATATATTATATATATATATATATATATATAATATATATATATATATATTATATATATATATATATATATATATATATATATAATAATATATATAATTTTTTTTTTTTTTTTTTTTTTTTTTTTTTTTTTTTTTTTTTTTTTTTTCTTCTCTTTCTTTTTCTGCTGTTTTAATATTATGACCAATTTCCGTAGATTATTTTGTTTAAAACAAAATATTTTTGTTTGTAACTTTGTCTGTACGGTTTTTTTTTTTTTATTTTATTTTACTATTACTCCTACAGAATATATTGTTTATTTGTAACTTTCTATACTGTATCTTTTTTACTACTACAACTAAAACTAATAATAATTTCATGTAAATAGGTAAAATGAAACTATATCAGAAAATTATTTTATTATTATTATTTACTTATTATTATTATTATTATTATTATTATTATTATTATTATTATTATTATTATTATTATTATTATTATTTTCGCTACTACATCTATTTGACTATTTTTTACCACTATTGCTGATACTATCTGCAACTATTGCTATTACTATTTATACTACAGCTGTTGCTGCCCCTGCTACCGCTATTTCTATTGCTACTAATACTATTATTACTGCTATTATTATTATTAGTAATATTGTTTCGGCGTCCTTTTGATTAGAACACTTGTAAAACTTGTATGATCACACTTGTAATTATTAGAAATTCGCGTTAAAATAAACCCCCGCACGGGTCCTCGCAAGATAGACATTAAATTTGTAACTATATATATATATATATATATATATATATATATATATATATATATATATATATATATATATATATATATATATATATATATATATATATATATATATATATATATATATATATATATATATACACCTAACATTAGTATACAAGTGTGTTAAGTTATGATGATGATGATTTATTTTATTGCAATTTATGAATTTCTTGTCCGTTGTATGTCGAATTCTGAATTTGTCCTATATTTACCGACTTACGTACGAAACGCTTTACTAGATAAATATAAGTAAGAGAATATTTTTAAATCATCAGTTTTATTTTCATTTGTAATTACAAATAGGAAAAAATTCGTGGATTTTTTTTTTTTTTTTTTTTTTTTTAATTTTTTTGCTTCTGCTCCATCTTCAAAAAATTTTTTTTCTCTCTTCACTCAATACCTTTCTTCTCCCTGATGATGGCTTCGTCTCGAGTTTGAGATTATTCTTCTTAAAATTGAAAAGGAAACTCCTCGCCACTTTTCAGATATTCAAAATCATTTTTTTTATAGTTCTTTATTAGGGAAATGTGAAGCTTAGGTTGTTGCTTCCTAAGGATAATGGTAATAGAAACATCTTCGAATAGACCAGTGTAAGCGTATTAAAAAAAAAAAAAAAAAAAAAAAAAAAAAAAAAAAAAAAAGTTAGGAAGAGTTCGGATTCAGAGTAGGGAGTTGGAGTTCGAGGGTTTCTCTCATCAGAGGTGAAGTTGAAGATTAATCTTGCTTTTATAAAGAAGTTGGAATCGCATTATTTTAAGGATTCAACAGGCCTTTTCATTCTACTACTGCTACTAAATAATAATAATACTATGATAATTTTATAATAATAATAATATAATATTATAGTATTAATAATAATAATAATAATAATAATAATAATAATAATAATAATAATAATAATAATAATAATAAAAATAATAATAATAATTGACCTAAAAAATTGTCAATTCATTTTAATTCATCGTTTTTTTTCTCACTTGTTCGTTTTTTCCTTTTTATCTCCATATACGTTACTTCTTTCTCTTTTCATCTCTATTTAAACGCACTGGTTTTCCTTCCCCCTTTGTTTTAATCTGTATACTTTTTCCCTTCCTTCTCTTCTCATCACCCTATACGTTTTCTTTCCCCCTGTATTCCGTTACACGTTTTCCTTCCCCCTGTATTTCCTTACACGTTTTCCTTTCCCCCTGTATTTCCTTACACGTTTTCCTTCCCCCTGTATTTCCTTATACGTTTTCCTTCTCCCTGTATTTCCTTACTCGTTTTTCTTTCTCTTTTCATTATCTCCCTACACGTTTTCCTTCTCTTTCATTATCTCCCTACACATTTTCTTTCCTCCATTCTTTATCTCCATACACGTTTTCCTTCACCCTGTTTTTATCTCCTGTACGTTTTCCTTCCTCCTTTTCCATCGTCATATACGATTATCCTTTTTTTCTTATTTTTATTACCCTTTTTAAAGCTACTTGTCATATGTGTAAAATATCTTCGTTTCGAAATCAATAAAAGATGAACGTAATCTTCGTAACCATGGATTGGATTACCAATTTTTTGGTTTGAATCAGAATTTACTGCACTTGTCAAGAGTATTAATACCTACACACTTAAAAGAATGACTATATACTTAAACTGGTGGGTACCTAACTTTATTTAGTCAATAAGTTTGGTATATGTTAACCTGTATTTTTACGGGGTACGTTACTCAGATGATTTTAGTATCAGATAGTAAGTCAGAGGGGTCAAAATCAACTTCGACTTGCGTTCCATGGTTGACACAACCATTCATTTATCAGATAGTAAGTCAGAGGGGTCAAAATCAACTTCGACTTGCGTTCCATGGTTGACACAACCATTCATTTAAGATAAAAAAAAAAGGGGGGGGGGGTCTTTACTTTGATAAAAACTGGACGTTCCTTCTCTTAACCAATAAACGCTTCATTATACAGTGTGACAGAACGAAATCATCCTCCATCCTGTCCAACCATATATATATA
>SEYY01000081.1:122127-124627 GCA_009176605.1 Armadillidium nasatum | reverse complement strand
TGTTTCTGTTTGAAGACCTATTCAAATAAATTTAAATTTGGTTTGAAATTTACCGGAATCAAAATAGTTTATAAAATCGTTTAACCGTTTTCCGATATTTTTGAGAATCGACTACGCCCAAGTGGTATGGAATTCGATATTTATAGTTCAGTTTCAAATTTTTAGTAATTATTATTTTTTATTATTTAATGCTATATTAAATTTAATAAATATTAAGGTGTTAAAATTTAATATTTATGGGATTTCCGGTGTACCTACATAAATAATTAATAGAAATCATTTGAAATAAACGATTTGGACGAATCGTGGATTTTCTCAACGGATTTTGAGATGAAAATAATGTAATTTGTATATTAAATCGGAATCATCAAAAAAAGTTTCTTAATATTTACGAGTTTTTGGGCGGTGTTCTTTTCATCTAAATTTTCATTTGCTTTTGTTCATTGAAAATAAGTCAGAAGGTTCTCCTCCCAAATATAACAGATAGACTTCAGAAATATGACCGATGCTCTCCTCTCTCCCCTCCCCCCCCCTCTCTCTCTCTCTTATAATATATTATATATATATATATATATATATATTATATATATATATATATATTATATATATATATATATATATATATATATATATATATATGTAAAATGATAAAGCATGTAATGCATAAAATTTTAATTGATAAAAGTTTTTCATGTATGATTTATTGATTCTCATGGATAGTAATAATTATTTACGATTGGAAACTTTGTGTGTTTATTTTTGAATAAAATTTATTCCCTTCATTAGTAGTTTTAAAAGTTATCTATATATATAGTAGTATAGCCCGCGCTTTTGACAGAAAAATCAGGCAACCTAAGCCAAAACGGGATTTTGATTTGCAATGCAAATCACTCCGCTCAAATTGACCTCACGCTCTTTCCTGACACCATTTTGGGGGATTCAACCCATTGAAATTGGCCTCAAGTCCGGGGAAGGGGCCCCGCGGGGCCCCGTGAAACCCCCAAAAATGGTATCAGGAAGTTACCTGAGTTTGCAAAATCGCTGCGTTCACCTCACTTTCTTTCCTGACCATTTTCTTTGCGGTTCAGTCCATGGGCTGAAATTGACTCGAATCCGGGGGTCCAGGGGTCCACGTGGGTCCGTGAACCGACAAAGAAAATGTCAGGAAGGTCCCTGAGAATGCAGGATTGCACGCAAATGCAGAAAAGACCGTTAGGGACAGGTTGCCAGATTTTTTTCCAAAAGCGCGGCTATACTACTATATATATATATATATATATATATATATATATATATATATATATATATATATAATATATATATATATATATATATATATAAGTCTTTAAACATATTTCTTCCTCTTTCTTACACTCCAAAAGATTTAACAATCAACCGTCAAGCTTCAATCCATGTCGGCCCTTGATTTATCAAATTTGAAACCGAATAAACTAGAAAGAATATATATATATATATATATATATATATATATATATATATATATATTATATATAATATATATATATATATATATAATATATATATATATAATTATAAAGATGGAAAATGGATAAAATAAAATATCTTCATGGTTATGCAGATGTTGTCTTCTATTGTGGAATTATTTATAAATGTTTAGAAAAAAATATGGAATGAGGGTTTTAAAAAAAAAAAAAAAAAAAAAAAAATTAGGTTTTTTTTTTTTTTTTAATATAAATTTTTTTATTTTAAATATTTGTGGAATTTTTCAGATTATTTTGAGTGAAAAGGTATATATATATATATATATATATATATTATATATATATATATATATATATATATATATATTATATATATATAATATATTATGATAATATAATAATAATTTTATTTTATTATTATTAATGATAATTAATAATAATAGTAATATTATAAAAAATAATTATATTATATAATAATAGAAGTATGAGGTTTTTATTATTATTATATTTAGTAGTAGTAGTAATCGTATTAGTTATAAAGATCTTTTACACTTAAATTTCTGTTATTTTGCCGAAAGTTTATCATATTCATTTAAATTTTTTTTTTTTTTGGTTTCAAATCGGCTTGACTCATTTTACTTTAATTAATCCAATCTCTTATAATTGTTATCGAAAAAAAATATTTGTTTGTACTCACTCATGCGGATGCGAAAGTTATGTGATGGAGGATGTCTGAATATCTTTTTTAAAGCCCGGATTCTTATGTGACTTCAAATTTGCGCGTGCTCATGCGGATGCGGATGTTTCGTGAAGGATAATATCTGATCAAGTTTTTTAAAGCCCAGATTTTTATATAGATATGTGACTTTAAATATTTGGAATATATTAATTTCTTTAAATTTAAATGTAATATTTTTCACATACAACTTTGGAAAACATTATTATTATTATTATTATTATTATTATTATTATTATTATTATTATTATTATTATTTTTAATATTTTTATATTGTTTTTTATTTTAATTATTATTATTA
>SEYY01000081.1:120000-122027 GCA_009176605.1 Armadillidium nasatum | reverse complement strand
ATTATTATTATTAGTATTATTATTATTATTAATTATAATTATTGTAATTCTTAAGACATTTTGAAACAATACAGAGTATTATTTCACCTGTTTAAGAGTGGAACATAATACTCGCCACTTTAAAATTTGGCGTCACTTTTTATTAGTTACATATTCTTCATTCTTTCTTTATCTTTCTTGGGACTTTGTTTGCTTAATTTTAATTGGATTCTCCTGCTTTCTTGTAACTACTTTTTGGATATTTTAGCACCTAGTTTTTTTTTTTTTTCTAGCAATATTTAGCTGGATTTTTCTTTGTTATTGTTTAGGTTGATTTTTATCGGGATTGTTTCTTGTTATTATTTTTGGATGCTTTATTTAATGTTTTTTTTTCTAGCAATGTTTGGAGGATGTTGGAATTTTTCCTTGAAATTAATTTGTCTGATTTTAATTTTGTTTCTACTTTGTAAATATTTTTTTGGTTATTTTTTTGATTTTTTTGATTTTGATTTTTTTGATTTTAATCTTTATTCTTGTTTAGACCAGGGGTTCCAAACTTTTTTTTTTTTTGCTTGTGAACCCCCCTGAATCCTAACTTTATTTTATGTGGCCCCCCTGAGTATTAACTTTATGTATGTGACCCCCCTAAGTCCTAACTTTATATGTGGACCCCCATATGCTCATATATAATATTTCTAAATTAAATATTTGTTTGTAGGTTAGTAAAAGATAATTGTGAAGCCCCTTAAAGCTTCTGTGGTCCCAAGGGGAGGTCCATGAGGAAACTGGTTGGAAAACTCTGGTTTCGAATGTTTTTTTTTTTTTAATGATTTTGTTTAAGCTTTGTGAAATCTTTAGTTAATAACATATTATTACCCATTTTGTAAATTCTTGTATTTATTCTTGTATTTATTTTGACTATGAGAAACGTGGAGTTCTTTGACTAATCCCGAACTCGTTCAAAGTTTTTTTTTTTTTTTTTTTTTTTTTTTTTTTTTTTTTTAACGTATAGAGTACTAAACCATTTTCTTATATTCTAATATTATTAAATAATCATGTTTTTTTTTTATTATTATTTTTCCTTAAATCTTACTTTTATCTATTATCTAATTTCAAAGTTTTTTGCGGTACTTTTAAATTCGAAGTGTATATAGTAAGAGATTTTTAAAATAATCTCAAATTCGGTAGGGTATTTTTATGTGTACTTCAGTAAAATAATTTTTATATCAATTCATTAGACCCGTAAACTTCCAAACACTACAGTACTTTTAATATAATATATATATATTATAATATATATTATATATATATATATATATTTATATATATATATATATTATATATTATATATATATATATATATATATATATATATATATATAATATATATTATATATTAATATATTTTATTTTAATATTATATATATATTTATTTTAATTTTTTTTTCAAATTTATTTTTAAATTCTATTTTGACATAGGTTATGCATAAAATAATGATTGGTTAACTGTTTTTGCTTTTTAATTACAATGATTTTTTTAATTTATATGACGCTAGGTAGATTTACATAATTACAATGATTTTTTAAATTTATATGACGCTAGGTAGATTTACATTTGCTAGAAAGAGAGAGTTGTTGGTAAACTATTTTCAATGTTTGAGGTAATTTTAATAATTCGAATGTTTTGAATGTTTTTTCCCATCGAATCAAATGGATGTACCTAAAATCCATCAGACCATATATATATATATATATATATATATATATTATATTATTGATAATAATTATATAATATATAATATATATATTATATATAGTATATCGCATTGAGATTATTATATTATTATATTTTGACTCAACTATTCATAATATATATATATATATATATATAATAATATATAGTAATATTTTATAATATATGAATATATATGAGAGTAGAGCAATAAAATTGCCATACATAATCTATACATAAACACATTTTTGTGTTTCTGGTATGTGGCTATAAAATTCTTTTTATATTGCTCAGCTTTGTTTTGGTGCTAATAGAT
>SEYY01000081.1:102500-105000 GCA_009176605.1 Armadillidium nasatum | reverse complement strand
AAAAAGCATTCAAGAATTAGCAACATTTCCTACATTTCATAAACCTGTAAGAAATCACTTGTTTTCAAAATACTTAAATAGGTACCCATCTTTACCACACTGATTCCCCCACTAATTCAAATTCACTTCTCTGTTTTTTTTTTTTTTTAAACTATTTTTGCCAAAACTACTGAAATTATTATTATTGCTATTATGGTTATTATTCTATATTAGTATCATTACCATTATTATTATTATTATTATTATTATTATTATTATTATTATTATTATTATTATTATTATTATTATTTACTAGTATTTTTATTAATATTATTATTTAATTATTTTTATTATTATTATAATTATTTATTATTATTATTAGTAATAGTATTCTATTTTCTGTATTATTTTTATGATTGATTCATCTCAATATTATTTTTATTGTTATTGACATTATTTTCGTCACTAATCTTAATGGTGTACTTGTCATCCTTATTCCTTTACTTCTAAATAATACCAGTTATTTAAGAAAGTATATTTTATTTCTATAATCCATCATTATAGAATGATAAAAATGGTAGCAGTAACGAGATAAACATTATCTTTATTATTATTATTATTATTATTATTATTATTATTATTATTATTATTATTATTATTATTATTATTATTATTACCGTTAGCTATATTTTAAAATTATTACTTAATTTCAATTAATATTGTCATTATAATTATTATTGTTATTTATTGTAATTATTAGCGCAATTTATTTATTAATAGTAATAAGAGTAATAATTATTATTATTTATTCTTTATTTATTGATAAAGATAATAGTTTCTTATGATGTGTAAATTTAATGGGCTCAAAGAACGAAATGGTCACCACAAAAGCCCGTTTCAATTTTCAATTAATAATTAATGAATGAAACTTGTAATTGATTTTTGTAAGTATGCATTTTGTAACTAAAAAAAAAAAAAAATTAAAAATTATTATTATTATTATTAATTTTATTGTTATTAATACTGTTTTTATATTGTTATTATTATTGTTATATTATTATTTTGAAAGGTTTCAGCTGACCTGACAGATTTAAGTGATTAAAAAATCTGATTTTAGTTTATCAAGAGAGAGAGAGAGATTATTTTATTTTTTTATTTTTTTTCCCGAATTTCCTTGTATGTTCTTCACTAGTTTTGAGTTGCCTAAAAATTCTGAATTTAAAAGCCGAACTTCCACAAACGCCTGGGTCATTTTATATATATATATATATATATATATATATATATATATATATATATATATATATATATATATATATATATATATATATATATATATATATATATATATATATATATATATATATATATATATATAATTTATCTTTTGCTATTATTATCATTTTACCTCATTATTATTATTATTATATTATTATTATTATTATTATTATTATTATTATTATTATTATTATTATTATTACGGTTTACATTTTTTTCTTAGACGTGTTTTAACATAAATAGTATTAACAAGAATAAACTTCGTTTGCAAGATTGGGATCGGTAATAGAATTTGGAGACCTTTTCAATCCTTATATATATATATATATATATATATATATATATATATATATATATATATATATATATATATATATATATATATATATATATATAATATATATATATATATATTTATATTTTTTTTCTTTTTTTTTTTTTTTTTTTTTTTTTTTTTTTATTATTTTCATTTTTAATATAAAAATATTTCATTTAATAAAAAAATATTAATAAATAAATAATAATAATAATAATAATAATAATAATAATAATAATAATAATAATAATAATAATGAATAATAATAATAATTATTATATTAATTATTATTATTATTAGTATTATTATGATGATGATGATGATAAATTAATGATGATTTTGAGAAAATAATTATAATAATGATAAATAATAATAATAAATAATAAATAATAATAATAATAATAATAATAATAATAATGGTTATAATAATAATAATAATAATAATAATAATAATAATAATAATAATAATAGTAACCCTTATTTTGCGTCTGAATTATTTATTAAACAATTTTTTTTCATTTATTATTTAATCCATTAAGCAAGAGTCGTTCTCTAATGCTGTGTTCTTTTCTTTGTTTCTAATATATATATATATATATATATATATATATATATATATATATATATATATATATATATATATATATATATATATATATATATATATAATATATTTTCAAGAAATGCAATATAATAGATGTTAAGATATTAAATAAATAGTAATAATGAGGAAAGTGTGTCAATTCTGAGAATCGAACCGCCGTCAGTCATAAAACGATATGTCCTGAGTCATATATATATATATATATATATATATATATATATATATATATATATATATATATATATATATATATATATATATATATATATATATAACACAACTGTTGATGTTGCAGATGCGAGATTGTTAAAGAGGATATTCGA
>SEYY01000081.1:85000-87500 GCA_009176605.1 Armadillidium nasatum | reverse complement strand
TTACATACATACTCATGAACCCTCATATGTTCCCTTATTTTCATGAATCATAAAATTTAAATTACGAAAGCACTTTATATATATATATATATATATATATATATATATATATATATATATATATATATATATATATATATATATATATATATATATATATATATATATATATATATTGCCGTGTACTGTAGCAAAACGGTAAACGTGATTGACTTACGGGTTGAGGACGCCGGTTCAGTTCCGTTTGCTGATCCTAGGTATTATCAACCTAGAAAAGCTCCTCCCCTCGAATAGGGCATTGCCCGTAAAGATGAATTTTAAATATATATATATATATATATATATATATATTATATATATATATATATATATATATAATATATATATATATATATATATATATATATATATATTATATATATATATATATAGTGTGTGAGAGATAAAAGTCGGACATCTGATATCACTTGAAGTTTCTTTACTTTTTCCAAAGATATCTTTTATAGATTTTTTTCCTTTTTTTTTTTTTCTCTCTCTCTCTCTCACACACACACACACACACACACACACACATATATATATATATATATATATATATATATATATATATATATATATATATATATATATATATATATATATATATATATATATATATATATATTATAATTTATTGAAACAATAGGAAATTGTTAAATTTCTTTTCCGAATCCAACTCCATCTTTACCTTTAGTTAAACTTTGGATTTCGTTTCCGACTCCAATTTCACCTTTTATTAACTTTATATTAAAATTGCGACTCCAACTTCACCTTTTTTTTATTTTTTATATTAAAATTCCGACTCCAACTTCACCTTTTTTTTTTTTTTATTTATTATAAATTTTTTTTTATTTTTTAATTAAATTCCGACTCCAACTTCATCCTTTTTGGGGGGGAGGGGGGAACTTTATATTAAAATTTCGACTCCAACTTCACTTTTTTTTTTAACTTTATATTAAAATTACGACTCCAGAACTTCCGTTAAGTTGGAACTTTTTTACTCTTCCGATTCCAATTCATGACAAAATCTCTTTCTGTTCCGTGATTGTTTATCTCTGAAGTTTTTATATTTCATTCCTTATCTCTGTCTACTTAATCATATCTTTTTAATTTTTATAACTCCTTAACGTCTTCCTTTTTACTATTTATATTCATTAATTTTTCGGTTATTTATTCATTTAGATTATCATCAGTTAAAACCAAATTCTTTTAACAAAAGTATACAGTGAAATATATTGTTTTACGCCATCAAAGAACAACTATATATATATATATATATATATATATATATATATATATATATATATATATATATATATTATATATATATATATATATATATATATATGATTTGTTCATTTTAGCTTTAAACGTTATTGTCTCTTTTTATCCTTTATATTTTGGTATAACAGCATTGTTTTGAAACGCATATTCTAAGTGTTGTTTGCGAGTCATCGCTGTGAATGAATAAAGGCAATTATTATTATATTATTATATATATATATATTATATATATATATATATATTATATATATATATATATATATATATATATATATATATATATATATATATATATATATATATAATATATATATATATATATATATATATATATATATATTATAATATATATATTATATATATATATATATATATATATATATATATATATATATATATATATATATATATATATATATATATATATATATATATATATATATATATATATATATATATATATATATATATATATATATTATAGTCTTAAACTTGCTTAACTTTAAATTTTCATGACCGAGATGTTTAGCCTTTTTAATCGTAATTCATTATTATTATTATTATTATTATTATTATTATTATATTATTATTATTATTATTAACTTTTTTTTATTTCAGCTCGAAAAAATATCCTTTTTACAACGTCAATTGGCAGAAGAAAAACGCCGTAGGGAAGAAGATATTTTAGCTCTTCAAGAAGGTAATAGGAGCGAATTTCAAAACAATAAAAGTAAGGGAATTTTTTTTTTTTTTTTTTTTTTTTGGTGTGTGTGTGTGTGGGTTTATCACTCTGTAAATGGAATTAAGTAGAAGATTGACAGATTCAGTACGTGAATCCGTGTTATTTATGATGAGTGTTGAATAATATACTAATAATAGTTAATTCTTTAAGAAATCTTGAAAATAAAATAAGTTTTATGTATCTGACTTCAAGTTAAACGGACACATTCTAATTCTATTTCGTAGTCAAAATTTTCATATTTAAATTAAATAGCATGGGCGGCTTATTTTAATACTGGAATATTATTAGATGAAAGGGGATGTGAGATGAAGTTGAAGAGAGGGGAGAGGAGGAAAGAGAAAGTAAGAAGAAGAAGAAGAAGAGACGTAAAAGGAATTAAATTTATGGATTAGACTAACAACCTGAAGTGAGAACTCACCTTACTTGGGAAAGAAA
>SEYY01000081.1:47500-80000 GCA_009176605.1 Armadillidium nasatum | reverse complement strand
TATTTGGAAATTAACGTTAGAATTTCTTGAAGTCGCCTCTGAATTAAAACTGTAACTAGGGCTACTCGATATATGTTTTTTAAATTTTTAAATAACCTGTGATTATTGTACATATAAACAAACAAGCAAACTCCCTAGTTGAATTCGAACCTGCAAACCCAATTTCTTATCCTGCTCATCTAGTTAGCATTATTTTATATATATAATCTCAGTAGAATTATATTAACTTTTATCAACAATATTTTTTAAACCCTTTTATTTAACTATATGAATGCAGTAATCAGTAAGAACATTTTTATTTTTATTTTTAGAAGGCCGAAGACCTTCCTACTGCAATATCTGAGATGAACAGTGAAATTGCTTCTTTAAGATGCGAAAGAGATCGCCTTTCAGAAGATTTGAAAGATACTCAAGTTGTTGTTGATACCTTGGAAACTGAAAAAGTATGTTACTTTTAAGTTTTAATTTATATATATATATATATATATATATATATATAATATATATATATATATATATATATATATATATATATATATATATATATATATATATATATATATATATATATATATATATATATATATATATATATATATATATATATATATATATATAGATATTGACTTAGAAAAAGAATGTGAGGACTTACGAGACCAATTAGAAGAACTCCAGTGCGGGGAGAGGGTTGTTCCTGAAGGTTCACTGACGCCAAGACCTTTACCAACTATAAAAGAAGAAGAAGATGTTCAGAGTTCATCCCAGTTTGAAGGAGAAAACGATAGCAGTAAAAACATTGAAAACAGGACGGTAGAAGGCACAGGTGGTTCAGAGTTAATTGAGAAGATTAACGAATTGAATTCCCAGGTTGCTGCCCTGAGCGAAGCTCGTCAAAATTTAGAAATGGAATTGTCTTTCGTAAGGAAAGAAAAATTGGAAACGGATCAACGATTATCAGAATCCCTCTCTCGATTGGGAAATCTTTCCAATTTAGAGGCCGAAGCTGTAAATTTGCGACATGAAAATGAATCATTGCAATCTCATTTAAACAACCTAAATAAACGGCTCGAAAATGTTGGATGCGTTCATGAAGAGAAAGTTCAACTTGAAAAGCAAATTCAACAAATGTCCGAAGCAGCTCAGAGAATGAGTTTAGAATCTGCTCATACTTATACAGATGATGAAGTTGAATTTATGAGAGTTTCATTAGAAGGGAAAATTGATATACAGAATAGATCCATTAACGAATATAAGGAAGAAATTTTAAAATTGAAATCTTACATTAATTCTATAAATAACACCACTGATAACTATGCCCATTTGCAAGAAAAAGTTACTCAATTGGAAACCGATTTAGATAGCGCTAAAAGTGCTATTATCTACAAAGAGGATCAGATTGACGATCTCAAGCGAGCTATAGAGCAAATTGGAAGTATCTTCCAGTTATCTGGTTGTGATTCTCGCCAGACTTACGTAAATGTTAAACAAATATATGATTCTCTAATTACAAAATTAAAAGATTCCAGTACAGATCTTTTTGATTTGAAAGAAGAACTAGAGTTGCTCAAAAAGGAGAATATGAAGAAAAATAACAACGAGAATGAAGTCATCCGGAAGTTGACAGCTGAAATTCAGTTTCTAAAATCCGAACTCTCATCATCTAAAAACGAATTCGAAAGGATGCATCATGAAAATGAATCACTCCTTAAAAAACATATTGAAAACATTGGTGATTTAAAAGTGCAGTGTGAAATACTTCAAAATGAAAAAGGAAGTTTGATCTCCAAATTAGAACTTCAAAAAGAAGAAGAAAGAAACCTTCATAATCAGCTGAATATGATTTCAGAAAAGAATGCAGCACTAGAATCATCAATTAAGTCTAATGATAACACGATAAAAAAATTAGAAACAGATTTTTCGGCAAAGGAGAATAGTCTAAACAACAGAATTAAGTCTTTGGAACAAGATTTAGTATCTAAAGTAGAGAAGTCGAACGGGGAAGCGATGAAATCACTGGAAGAGCACTTTAAGGAATCAGTGGAGACATTGAAGAAGGAAAATGAAGAGCTTCAAAGTCAATTAACAGATTTAAAAACGGAAAGACTTCGTATGATTGAAACTAGTACCCTAAAGCATCAAGAGTCAGTCACATATTACAATGAAATTCAAAGACTTAATGACGTTATTCGAAAGGTGCGTGTTTATATATATATATATATATATATATATATATATATATATATATATATATATATATATATATATATATATATATATATATATATATATATATATATATATATATATATATATATATATATAATGAATTAGATGAAACAAAACTAAAGTAGGATCTTATTTTGGTGGACAGTAGACTAGGTGTAGGTTTATCTAGTGTTCAGAAAAAATTTGGCTAGATAAATATTGATTTGTTTTGTTCTATATTCTATTTGATACTCATTTTCCAACTGCTAAAATTATTAACCACTTCATTTCTCTGTAGGAAGAACAACGAAAGTCACTTGAAATAACTGCTTTAAATGAGAAATTGAAAGAACTGACTTTTGAAAAGGAAAAGTCTCTCTGTGAATTAAATGCTTTGAAATTAAATTGGGAAGCAACTGTAAGGGAGTCTCTTCCAAAGTCTGAGGTGTGTATTAATGTACTTTTAGTTATTAGACAAAGTCTGTCTAGGTTTTAAGGTTTAAATATTATTTTAAGTAATAATAAAGCAATAAACTTTGTCATTGGCTATTCTATTTAGCCCTCTCATTATAATGAATCTGAACTATTGAATTCTTGCAAATTATATATTTAAAGTTTCTATTATTTTACTTCATTATTGAACATATTTATCACAGGCTCAGAGACTTCAAGAAGAATGTAATCGAATGAATCAAGAGATTATTAAATTGAATGAAGAATTGAAAAAGCAGCAAGAATCTTATAAAACCTTGCTTAAAGAAAGAGATCACCTTAGAATGGCTAATTCATCATTTAATACTCAGTACGAAGAAAAGAGTAGAGAGGTAAAATATATATATATATATATATATATATTATATATATATATATATATATATATGATATATATAGTATATATATATATATATATATATATATATATATATATATATATATATATTATATTATTTAAATGTTCAATATTCTCCACAGTGGAGTGAGAGTCAAGTGTTTTTCATTATATGTTTTGAGTCAGACTTTAAATGTTTCAATTTTGGTAGTTTATTGCTATTCCTTGAGTAAAATGTGCAAAGGTTGAATATCGTGTGTCAATTTTATATTATAAATATTCGTTTTATATATATATATATATATATATATATATATATATATATATATATATATATATATATATATATATATATATATATATATATATATATATATATATATATATATATATATATATATATATAATTATTATCATAAATGGCATTGCCCAATCTCCAGGAGAGGAACTTTTCTAGGTAGTATATATACCTTGGATACCGAAAGTGTGATCGAACGGGCGCCGTATTATTATTATTATTATTATTATTATTATTATTATTATTATTATTATTATTATTATTATTATTATTATCGAATACAGGTAATCGCTCTTCAGGAGAAAGAGAAGCACTTAACCCAAGAAGTACAGAGACTGAAGCAGCATCTTGTAGAAGTGGAAGAAACTTATACTAACGAAGCAGTAGAAGTGGAAGAAACTTATACTAACGAAGCAGTAAAGAGTGAACAGAGAGAAGCGTCCCTGCGACAATCACTTGCCAAAATGCACGAGAAAATTGCTTCGCGTTCCACTCATTACTCGAATGAAAAGTAAGAATAAATTCGTATATTTCACTACTGTCTCTCTATTGCTGTTGGGATATTTAGTGTTTTATTTAGTTCATATAAAAAAGTTTCGATAATAATTTCCCTTAAGATTTTTATCACCAACACACAAAGATAAGATGAGTGACGTCATTTGTCATTGTAGAAGTTAAATTATTTGTCTTTGAAGGATATTCAATAGAATGGGTAATTTACTGAATTGGAAAATAATTATTAAAACTTACATTCATTTAAAAAGTTTATTAAGATAATTAAAATATAACTTTATTTGCTACATATGATTCTTTTTTTACTTATAATGCAACTTTGTTGGAAGAAGATCATATTGAAAAGTACTTCATTTATAATTTAGTTAAATTTCCTTATTTTACAGTCAGAAAACCACAGCTCAGTTAGAAGCTATTCAAGAACAGCTTAGTGAAGCCATCCATGAAAGAGATGAGACGAGAGCGCAGCTCCTGGTGGTTCAAGAATCGTCTGAACAACATCAGGAGGCTTTGACAAGATTGCAAAATGTTCTTCAAGATTTTCAGAAAAACCAGACAAGAGAAATCAGTTTGGCAATCGAAAGAGAGAAAAGAAAGTTGGAAGAAGAAAAGAAAAGAAACACAGAGTTAGAACTTCAGCTCCGAATTGTTAATGTAAGAACCTTCTAATTGTAAAGACCCATTTTTAAAAAATTGCTTTTGAATTTCGTCCACATGGATATTTGTCTGAATTTCATAGTATTTCCAAGATTTCATGATAATTTTTATACAAACTTGATTGACAAATATTATTTTCTGAATTTTCTTATGTAGGTCAGACAAAAAGAGATAGAATCAACTGTGGCTTCTACAGCTTCACTAAGAGATGAATTGCAAGCTAAAGAAGACACTATTGTAGCTCTAAAATCACAAGGTAAGAGAGAGTATTTTTTCTAGACAAACGTCATACAATTAAATTTCATTAATTTTGTGAGACCATTTTTTTTTTTTTAAATTAATGAATTAGGTTTGCTACTTTTTATAAGTAAATTCATATTGGTGTTTGTTATTTATCATTTTTACCGCATCTTGAGTTGTACTTGAATGAAATATTAAAAAAAATATGTTCGAATCAGTAACGATTATTAAAGGATCGATAGTTTCCGTATTAAATTTTACATAATTAAAGTTAAAATATTATTCTTCATTAACTGTTTACTTCTATCGATATATATATATATATATATATATATATATATATATATATATATATATATATATATATATATATATATATATATATATATATATATATATATATATATATATATATATATATATATATCGATTTTTTATACTTTAATTTTCGATCATAATATCGATACTGATACTACTACTAGAATTGTACTATTGTAAAGTATTTAAAATAGTATTTTATTAATTATATGTTAAACTATTTCTAATTATTATATATATATATATATATATATATATATATATATATATATATATATATATATATATATATATATATATATATATATATATTATATATATTTATATATTTATATATATATATATATTACATTTTTTTTATTATTTTTATTATTTATTTTGAAAATTGATTATTTTTATTTATTATTTATTTTTTTATTTTTGTTATTTTGTGGCTTGGCCTTTAGCAGGTTTTAGATTTATTTTGGAGGGAAATGGTTTTATTATTTTTATTTTTTTTATATATATATATATATATATATATATATATATATATATATATATATATATATATATATATATATATATATATATATATATATATATATATATATATATATATATATATATATATATATATATATATATATATATATATATATATATATATTTTTGTCATATATGGATAGGTTAGTTACCACTTCACGTGTTGCAAATAGATTACTAAATGCACATAAAATGTTTTTTATTTTTGAAAGTTTATTTTATTTACCATTGTTTTTTCTAATTTAATTTTTATTTTAATTATATTATTGTGTTGGTAAGCTTGCTTATCTAAATTTTAGAAGAACCAACACTTGAAAATTTAAAAACTCATTTCATTAAAATAATTAAAAAATTTTTTTTTTACAGTAATACATTAAATTTTTTATTGACACTAGATTCATCAGCCTAGTAATTTCAACAAGTTTATAAAAAAATTTAAAAGGATTATTAATCTCCTATTATTTATGAGTTTTACGAAGGCCTTTTCCACTGTCATATCACCACCATAAAAGGATAATTCATTAATGAACATTTTTCAATTTCGTTTTATTCTTCTGCAAAATTGATTTGATGGTTTCCGTACCTTGAAATCATATTATTGTGTTTTTTGATTAAGATTAATTTATTTTTTATCCTTTTTTTTTTATTTTGTTGTTGTTATTGTTGTTGTTGCTAGTCGCCTGAAAATTAAATATCAGCAGTAAATATGGTAGATCTTTCTGAAACACCACATTTGATGCTGGTATTACATTTTTGGGCTGAAGTTTTCATCTTTTGCGCATTTCTACAGCACTCACACAAGCTTCAGTAGCATATTTTTTGATTTTATTTAAATTTTTCGTTTTATTTTGTAATTATTAGGTTGTTAATCATTATTTCTGAATTTGATTTATTTAATTGATATTATTAAATTTTGATTTATAATTATATTGTTTTTTTCTGTTCAGTTTTTGTATTTGATTTTTTTTAATTAAATACATTTATTTTTTTTAAATATGTTCTTTGATGTTGTCTTATATAAAGAAATGGATATGTGGTTAGTGTTTTGACAAACCATTCGTTCGTTTTACATGTTTATTCCATAAATTTTCGTATTTTTTGTTGTTGTTGTTGTTGTTTCCTTTTGTCAAATACATCGTGAAAATTTCACGTATTCTGTCCTTTATTTTGTGTTTAGATTTGTTGTTCGTTTTGACAGACGTTGTCTTCTCCTTATTATGTTTTCCTCTGCATTTTGTTCCGTCTTGATTCTTTATTGTATTTGTGAACGTCGACGCTGTTTCTGTGTGTGTGTTTTTTTTTGTTTTTTTTGAGCTTAAACTTTTAACTAACATATGCGTTATAAATACAAGTTATTCTCGGTCTCATTTATTAGAGACATATAAATGGAAACAGGAGAAGTGAAGATAATAGAATACCAGATTGGGGTCCCACTCTTATGTATTGCAGTAATAAAAAAATGTATTTTTGTTCACTATCGTAGGTAGCGGTAGTGACAAGGTTTTAGATCTTAATATTCATGTTTTGAGTGTTGGCCCCATCTGGCTTTCTGATGTTTTCTTTATCCACAATTGTCTTACTAACTGTTATTTGTTCTTTCTTATTCTTTTTTTCATTTTTTTTTAACATGGGATACATTTATGTATGTTGATTGGAATTAATACTAAATAATTGCTTTATGACTCTTATTATGCCGTTACTTGATCATTTTCTTGATTTCTCATCAGTATTTCAAATATTCATAGTTTCTTTAATCAAAATTTATTTCATAAATTTAGATTACTCATTCATTCATTTATTTGTGAAAGTTATTTTTGTCGCCTTGAACCAATTTTAATGTTTAATGTTTCTCCAAATTAGAATTTTTTGCTTTATTCTTTTAGGAGTAAAGCCTTTTTATATCCAGTTCCTGTAAAAGGAATGCAGTTAAGTCATCTTGACTAGAATATCATTGGTATCATTGGAAGATCTAGTTAATCTCACCAGGTAAAGCTGAGAAGCGTTTCCTTTCACTCAGCTAGCCATGTGAGATAAGCCAGACCTGTCCACAAGTTCGCTCTACAATTTTGACAACAAAAATTTCATTCTCTTTCTCTTTGAATTAAAAAATGGGCATGCATCTTAACTATTTTATCACCAGTATATATGTTCACATGTAAATAGCTCATTAGGGAAAAAAAAAAAAAAAAAAAATATATATATATATATATATATATATATATATATATATATATATATATATATATATATATATATATATATATATATATATATATATATATATATATATATATATATATATATATATATATATATATATATATATATATATATATATATAATATATATATATATATATATAATATGAGTTTGGTTTTTGCACTCTGCACGTTTTGAATAACAAAAGCATGTTTAATTTCTTATAAAGCACTTTATATACGAGGGTGGGCTGAAAAGTAACGCCTGTTCTTTGGTAAAATCTCATACACTCCAGATAAGGTAATGACACAAAGACTGAAAGAACGTCAAAGGTTTATTCAATGAACATGTAATATTATTTTTCTACATAATCTACTCTAGCATTAATACATTTCTGTAAACGTTGAACCCTCTTCTCGAAACCGGTTGAAAAGAAGTCTTTATCTGTTTTCCGGAACCAGTCTGCCACCGCTTTCTTCACCTCATCATCTGAACCAAATTCCACTCCCCGGAGACACCTTTAACTTGGGAATTAAGTGAAAATCACTGGGGCCAGATCAGGACTGTAGGGTGGCTGATCAATGACCTCGAAGTTCAAGCGTTGAAGGTTCTGAAACATTTGGGCACTGCAATACGATCGAGCATTGTCATGATGCAGGAGGAAAACGGTATGGTTCGGTCTTATTCGACGGATGCGGCTCTTCAATTTCTGGAGAGTTTCACAATAAAGATTGCAGTTTAGTGTCGTGCCCTTTGGCAGATATTCCGAATAGACGAGGCCCTCCACATTCTAGAATTCTATCAACATGAGTTTACCAGTCGAGGGTTGTCTTAAATTTTTGTACGCCAGGTGAGCATGGGTGTCTGAATTCCATAGAGGCTCATAATCCTTCTGGATTTTTGTTGTGGACCCACGTTTCGTCCCCCGTTACAATGTTTTGAAGAAATTGATCGCCCTCTCGACGATAAAGATTTAGAATTTCATTAACAATATCGACCCGTTGTTTCCGCATGTCTACTGTTAGCTGCTTAGGCACACAACGCTCACAATTTTTTCGATACTTTAAATCTGCAATTAATTTCACACTTGTGGAAGCAATTTCGGACTTGTTTAAATCGTCGATTTCCCAGAATAATATCATCAACGCGAGCACGATGTTGGTTAGTGGTCACTGTAATGGGGCGGCCACTTCTCGGAGCATCATGAATCGACATTTCACCTTTATTGGAAATAGTTGTCGTACGGACCCATCGACGAACGTTGCTAACATCCATTGTGTCCGTTCCAAACGACGAGGAATTTCATTGGCATTCTGTACACCTACGGCATACAAAAATTCAGTCACTGCACGTTGCTTCAAACAAAGTATCACTATTAGCTTCCATTTTTCTATCACTGCACAACAATAAAACCAAATAACTAGACAGTTCGCTTGTCAAACCTATTCTACAAGTTTCAATCTTTATTAGAACGCAGGTTTGAACATGTTTATACTTATTTCCGTTGCTTAGCAACTCATCAACAGGCGTTATTTTTCACTTCTCCCTCGTATATATATATATATATATATATATATATATATATATATATATATATATATATATATATATATATATATATATATATATATATATATATATATATATATATATATATATATATATATATATATATATATATATATATATATATATATATATATATATATATATATATATATATATATATATATATATATATATATATATATATATATATATATATATATATATATATATATATATATATATATATATATATATATATATATATATATATATATATATATATATATATATATATATATATATATATATATATATATATATATATATATATATATATATATATATATATATATATATATATATATATATATATATATATATATATAGCTTTTTGTTTTTTGTCTTTTTTATTTATTTATTTGTTTTTTCTGCTGTCTTTGTTTTTATTTTATGTATTTGTTTATTTTTTTGTTTTTTGTTCTGTTTTTTTAATTATTTTTAATAGGGTTTTCATTATTAATGTATTGTAGAAATGATGCCAAAAAGTGTCTTTTTTTATAACTTTATTTATTGAAAATTCTTTTTCTATACTGTTAAACTTACTAGACTTAATTGATATGTGTAATTTTATGATATTATATATATATATATATATATATATATATATATATATATATATATATATATATATATATATATATATATATATATATATATATATATATATATATATATATATATATATATATATATATATGCCAATTAAAATTATTGAATAAATTTTATTATTTTATTTTTTATTATTTTAAATATTTTAAATTTAATTAAATATTTTTATTTTTTAATATATATATATATATATATATATATATATATATATATATATATATATATATATATATATATATATATATATATATATATATATATATATATATATATATATATTTAAAATACCACTGTAATTAAAACAATAAAAAGTAAAACTTTAAAACATTTTAAACATACAATTAAAAAAATAACAATAATAACAAAATAGTTAATAATTACGAGATATCACAACAGTTTCGGAGAACATGCTTGTCTCCCTCATCAGGTTAAATTAAGCAGAAAATGAGAAAAAAAGAAAATGGAAACATGTCAATGTCAACTGTGGTAATCTTCTGAGGTTCTTTGATTTGGACTCAAAAATCAAATCAAAGAACCTCAAAAGGCTGATTGAATCTTTCTTTATTAAAACCTTGCCTAACTTTAATACTTCATCTGGATTTTTTGAACTTGATAATTTAATAGTTAAATTTTTGAAATTATTTTTAAAAGAAAACATTTTTTCTCTTCAAACTCTGAATAATAGCTAAAATCACCTTTCTCTGACTACTACAGAGTTGACATTGCCATGTTTCCTTTTTCTTTCCTCCTCGTTTTCTGTTTAGTCTAACCTGATGAGGGAGACAGTCATGTTCGCCGAAACTGTTGTGATATCTTGTCATTTTTAACTATTTTATTATCGGTTTTTTTTCTTTTCTTTTTTAAATTATAATGTTTCCCATTTTTGAAGTTTTACTTTTTATCGTTTTAATTATGGTGGTTTTTAAATCTTTGATTATATTAATAGAGAACGAGTGTGGAAATTTTCTTTAAAAGTTAATATATATATATATATATATATATATATATATATATATATATATATATATATATATATATATATATATATATATATATATATATATATATATATATATATATATATATACGTTAGAAAATTTAAAATTTATCATATAATTAAATATATAAAAATTCCAACTTTACCGATTTTTGGGTTATACGAGTTAAATTTTTGCCTTTGAATGTTTTATTATTATTATTATTATTATTATTATTATTATTATTATTATTCTTGTGTTAAAGTAGTTGTATTCTGACGTTTCATAGAAGGTAATTTAGTCATGATGTAGAGTGCCCCTTTCTCTAGAATTGGAAGATATTGAAAAGTATACTGTATATTAAAGAATTAATGAAACGGTAGATGAAGAAGGTACTTGGGAAATAAATGATCGAACTGGGTTGGTTTTGATAATTGAAAGACATTTAAAAAAAAATACAGAGAACCTTATCGCTGGAAGATATTATTGAAGAAATGAGCAAGATAATCTCCAATGAGGAAAGATCCTTATGAGTGTATTCCTTTTGGCTATAAAGCAAAGAAACCCGTTGGTGAACCTGAAAAGTAATACGACCTCATCTTTGTGGCGATGTTTTTTTTTAAATGTATTTTGGGAAAAAAAGAAGAGTTTAAGATAAGAATCTCTTAAAAAAATGTAAAGAAATTTGTGCACTGTGATTATCAGTGAAATTATCATGAAAGGCCATAGTAAGAATGGATGGATTGAAAAATGTCTGAAAGGTTTCCAGAGAAAGATTAGGATATATGAAAATTAGAAGTTTTTTTTTGACTGGAAATGAATAGTGGTTTTGAATAAAAATAGGCATACTATGATAGTTCATTAATGAAGGTAAAAAAATGAAACACCTAATAACTATTAGATATAATTTTTTCAGAATAATTTATTAAGGAGTAGCATCTTTATTAAAAGATATCATTAAATGTGAATGGAAAAGTGGTTGGTTAATGAACATCGCTGATTGAAAAAAATTTTAATATCGAAAAGTGTTTACGATAAATTTAAAGAAATTTATGCAAGTAATGATCTATTAGTATTGAGATTATATATAAAACTGACAACTGCTCAGACCCTTGGGGGACAAAAATAAAAGAGAAAGCACTTGAACCTTAAAAAAAAAATAATATTTTCTTTGTTACGATAAAATAACTGATTAAGGAAGTTAATTTTTTATTATTATTTTTTTTTTTAAGAGGAATTAATTACCTTTGGTCAGTGAAAATTATTATTATTATTATTATTATTGCTACTAACTCTTTTGCTTTGAAGGTTGAATTAAAGTTTAATCTCTGAACTGTCACTTTTGAAATAATAATAATAATAAAAAAAAAATGTTAAGTTTTTGAATTTTATTTATTTTATTTACTCGTCTATTAATACTTACAATAAGGCTGTAGAGCTCGTTTATAACCACCTTTTATTTTTAAGAAAAAAAAAATTTTTTTTTTTTTTTTGCCTGAATTATAACAGCTTTGATCCTGAAATGAGACCTTGGAATAACCTCTATTGTTATTATTATTATTATTATTTTTTTTTTTTTAAAAAGTAAAAAATAATTTTATTTTTTAATAAACTAATTGTTTATGAATGTCCTTCCCCCGCCTGCTCTACCCTCTCCGATACCTGCTATTATATACCATACCGGAGTGGAGTACCTTCCTGCATGAGAATGTGGTCATTTATAAGAGTTTAGATATGAGTATTACATCAGGTACTGGTTTTAGCTTACTTTTTTTACCAGTGGCTGTGTAATGCTTGTCTCTAGACTCTTGTTCGCTCCTCAGTTACAGCATTTAACCTCTTGCTAAGTAGAATTAATGATAATATTTTTTGTTATATATATATATATATATATATATATATATATATATATATATATATATATATATATATATATATATATATATATATATATATATATATATATATATATATATATATATATATATATATATATATATATATATATATATATATATACAAAATAGTTTTTATGAAATTGGAAAATTATATTTTTACTGAGTTATGTAATAGTTTCTGTTAAAATATTTTAGTTTGAAATGAATATTGAATGAATATTGATATTTTCTATATTATTATTATTATTATTATTATTATTATTATTATTATTATTGCAACTACTAATATTTTATTTTTTGGTGTTGTTGTGCTGTCCAGTTAATGCAGTAAATGTAGCAGCAAGGAAAAGCCAGGAACAAGTGGCCCTTCTTCAGACAGCGTCGGACGCTAAAGTTGATAAGTAATATTATTACTTTTAATAATAATAATAATAATAATAATAATGTGATGAATATAATTCAAATTTTATTTATATATATATATATATATATATATATATATATATATATATATATATATATATATATATATATATATATATATATATATATATATATATATATATATATATATATATATATATATATATATATATATATATATATATATATATATATATAGACACTTGTTAAGAAATTTATTTGTTGGCTATTTTGCGACACCCACTGATAAACAACGAGAAGTACTTCGAATAGTAGCAGAAGTTTTGGATTTCTCTCCAGAGGAGAGATCTCGCACTGGCATAGATCAACAACCTGGCTCTTGGCTTACGTCAATAGCAAATTTCCTCGCTCCTCCTCCAAGTAATATTCGAGTGTCTTCGAAAGTAGATCTTCTTGATCATTCGGTAAGACCTCTGTGACCTTTCAATGTATTTTATTTTATTGTATCATAATAGGATAATAATCATAATTTGCCGCGCTACCCAACACCGATGTGGTGGCGAACCCTAATCTTAAAGCATTATCTTATTTGTTAGCGAGCCGTGCTCTTGTGACGAAGGTCCCAGATTCAAATTCTAGAAAGAAAATTTCTTTAAAGAAGTTCTTAACCCTTAATAAAGGACAAAGACCCACGAGAACTTCAATATTTTAAATAATAAGAAAATTTATGTAAAGTAAATTAAATTAAATCTATTTTGTTGTACATTATGTTTGTTATTTCTTTCAGAGTTTGTCACAGGCGTTTATTAGGTTTTTAGAAGAGGAATCGTCGCCAAAAACTCACGCTAAACTTCCAGCAGTCCAGATGGCAGAAGAAGCTAATCAGAAAGCACAGAAGAAGGCGCAAGCCAAGGTACATCTGTTTTATTTTTACATTTTCTCATTCATTCTCCAATTTTATATTTAGTTTGAAAACCTATTTTGTGCTTTTTTTTTTTTTTACCACTAAGCTATACATACGACTATTAAATTTATTTTGTTTCTGGAAGATGACATTAATGAGGATAAAGGAATAAAATACCTTAAAACTAATAGATGCAATATTTTCAGAATAATTCTTTAGGGAATAACATCTATGAATCTGTCCTCAATATGAATCCAAATTCATCATCAGTTCCATCTTCAACGGAGACAATAAATACCTTACTACTTTCTAGTACGTCATCCTTACAGGGAAATTTTCCTCTTATTTCTACACCTGCAGTATCAAGCGCCCCAATTTTGAGTACGACTTCAAGTGAAGAAATTCCAACCCCAAAATTTTTACATAATCTTTTAAATTCTAATGATAATAATGAAGGTACTGGAAGTGGATCTTAATTGCATGGCTCTATTTATTTATGGAAACGATTGTTAAATATAACTGTTAAATTAATGTGTTTTGTATAAATAAAAAAATATATATTTTTATACAAAAGCTATTTTTAATTTTTTTTTAAATAAATTAAATATATTATATATATATATATATATATATATATATATATATATATATATATATATATATATATATATATATATATATATATATATATATATATATATATATATATATATATATATATATATATATATATATATATATATATATATATATATATATATATATATATATATATATATATATATATATATATATATATATATATATATATATATATATATATATATAGTTAAAAACCAGCCTGGTTAGCTTAGCAAAGATTCTTAGATTAAATCATGTTGATTAAGAATTGTATGAAATGGAGGTATTTAATTTGACTTCGAAAGGTCATCATCCCGAGATGATTTTACGTTAACTTCTCCAATCTCTAACCCTTTGTTTAAAAAAAATAAAATATACCTCTGTGAATGTCTTGAGAAAATGCTTGTGAACTAATAATGGAAAAAATAGGGCTTACTAACTTGGTATGCCATAGAAAGTTAGTTTTAATTGTTTTGTTTTTTAATTTAAGTTTTTATTATTATTATTATTATTATTATTTTTTATTTTGTATCCTTATTTATTGTATAATATAAAATTTAAAGCTATTACTTGTGTTTCACTTTCTTCGTACTTCAAAATTCTTATTAAAGATATATAAAAACTAATAGTTATTGACTAAAATGAAAAGACAACTACGAATTCAAAATTACATATTTTTATAAGTAATCAATTACGGTCTCGACTAATTAGGAACCAGTTTTTAATATCTCTTGCTGTATTCCTACTAATTTTAAGCACTGCCGAAATTTATTTGAAATCCGAAAAATATGGAAACAAATGAAGGATTCTATTGCAGTTACTACGTATTTTCACCATTTGGAAACTATTTTCGTAGATTAAAAATAAAAGATTACCTCACCATTAATATCTATGTGTGCTCCTGCTAAGCTGTATCAGTTCGAGTTTTTTGCTAACACATAAAAAACCTGAACCGGTGAGCCTTGAGGGTTGGTACGCGCATCGGGTCTCCTCTTCCATTAAGCGATACTGATATTAGTAACAACGCGACTACTTTTCCAAACCTGTTATATCGTGATATCATGCAGCAGTTAGTTGCATATTCATTGACTTCAGTCATAAAATACAAAAAAAATGCTCTGCAATAAAAAAAATTTATTTATAACCATCGCTCAAGACCAGAGCCCTATTAAAGGAGAGGGTGTTAAAATAAAAAAAAAATCCCTACGATTCCCAAATGCTAATTTCGTAATTGTGAGCACAGACGTGAGCTTTAAAGTAATTGAGACTAAATATGGCAGGAAATACCGAAGACTGAAGAAAATTTCACAAAACAGAGGTTGCTGAAAAGAAGAAAGCACCACAGTGGACAAGCTTGCAGTTGCCGATGTCCACACAAAATTCCCTGCAGACAATGTACCTCAAGTGCTATGAGAACGCCTTAAAGGTGTATATATATATATATATATATATATATATATATATATATATATATATATATATATATATATATATATATATATATATATATATATATATATATATATATATATATATATATATATATATATATATATATATATATATATATATAATATATAGGCAATTTGACTACGCTGGCATGAATTTTTACTCGGTTTTGCTCTACCAAGTTCTAATTTAACTCAACACCAAACTCGCCTCCTTCATTATATTCACAAAAAAATTTTTTTTCTCAATACTCCCTAAGTCTTTTTGCAGTTATGCATATGTAACTAGGTTATTTGTACCTATTGTTATAGTATAGTTGCATTATGTCTATTTATATTTTTATTGTTATCATTTTTAACCCATTTTAATATTATTTTAAAGTAAGTTATAAATCTCATAGGATTCTGCAATTTTCTCGAGCGATGCTCTTTTCTATAGAATATTTTAGAGCGACAACTATACAAATATATATATATATATATATATATATATATATATATATATATATATATATATATATATATATATATATATATATATATATATATATATATATATATATAATATATATATATATATATATATATATAAGCGATTCGTTTCCAGAATTAATCAGTTAGATATTTCAATAAATGAGTCAGTCAGTTGTTTATAGTTAAGTTTGGGCAATAACATAATTTTGAATTAACATATGATTTAGTGTTTAATTTTGTCATCGTGATTTAATACATATCTTTGATTAAATTATGCATAATTTATATTTTACTTCCTAATCCTATTTAAGCCAAGTTACAAGGAAAATAATGAAATATAATTTTTAGTCCATTTTGGCAACTTTACTGTTTTTCTTCTAACTTTTTTATTTCTTGACCGACTTGTCCAAATTTTCAAGAACTCTATCGTATATCTAAAGATCCATTCAGAAGACATTCTTGATATCTATTCTTAAAAAAGTTATAATGTTTTGAATTTTGAAAATAAATAAAAAAATAAATGAATAAATTTTTGAAACTTTTTTTTTTTAAATATTTTACCTCAAAAGGTTATTTTAGGGATAATATCAAAAATATATATATATATTTTTTTTTATTCACTTAAACAGTACTACATAATTCTATGGAACATATTAATAACAATAAATATTTTTGAATAAGTTTATATTTATAGATACTAATAACAAATTTTTAAATTATTTTTTTACTTTTTATTTTAATTAAATTTGTTCTGTCACAATCTTATTCGTACAGCTTGTTAATAATAATAATAATAATAATAATAATAATAATAATAATAATAATAATAATAATAATAATAATAATAATAATAATAAAACTAACGCTAACGAAATTAGAAATTTTTTATATCTCACCCACCTTTTATATATAATAAAATATCTAAAGCTAATATCATAGATTTTAAAATGTAGCGAATTTACTTTTTATAGAAATCCTGAAGATTTGATTAAACAGTATTGTGACTGTTTGTCCTATTTTAAAGCAACGTAAACCAAACTAAGATATAGTAGCCTAAAGAAAAGGATAATTAAATTCAATAAAAAATCTAATGTTACTCACCAAAAATTAAAGGAGCTTTACAAACCAAACTTAAACTATAACTTTATGGTATTTCTGATATTTCCTAAAAAGTTCTCCTAGGAAGTAGCGCCTTATGAACGTTAAAGGCTATATTTAAATTAGAGCGTATTTAATAAACAAGGGACCTTTCAAACTGAACTATTGCCATTCAAATGCCAGGGCAATAAATCTTAACTCAAGCCACAAATTAGAACCTTTTAAACGTTGTCATAAAGTAATGTCAAATTTTAAATAGAAAGCCTAACAGGTCTACTATTTATCAAATAATTAAAATCAAACTAAGCAAATTTATAATAGAGCAGACTGTCTAAATGTCAAAATTCCAAGTTGTTGCAAGACGTCAAAATCTATATCCTAATATCCAAAAAAACAATTAATGTACAAAGAAAGGTTATTAATTAGTTAATACATTACGTTCTGGAAGATTTTCATCAATGTGGGGGATTTTATTTTTATAACACACTTACATTTTCAATCTTATTACCAACGTGGTAAGAGCTAAAAGAGCAAGTGCCCTACCATGTTGAAAAGTAGCAACAACATTTTTAGTGTTGTCGTTCAAAATGGGTATCTAGCTTTAGGGCTTATTTTGATACTTTAAAAACCATAGTTATATTTTAACTAAGAAGCAAAATGTAAAACCCAAAATTAATTTTATCTTCTAAAGCAAAAATGTAAGGATTTTCTAATAAAAAAAAAGTCTATGGCAAATTTTACCCTATAAAATTTAAAAACTTTTTCAATGGCTAGAAATTAGAATTCAGAACTAAAACAGTGTTGCGAGTATCAAGAATTTAATGAAAAATACCTTTGGACGTTGATTTATTTTTACCCCAGCCCAATAAAATTTGTAAATTTATATTAATTTTAATTTTCTATTTCTTTCAAAGTTCTCAATATCTTATGAACTTAAAAATGTAAAAACAGTAGCGTCATTTTAAAAAAATAATAATAAATAAAAAATTTAAAAAAAATGGTTTTATAAAAAAAATTACGTAAAAACTCAACTAATTTAAATTATTTGATTTTGACAATGTCAACCTGTGTGCCAACCCCGGTGGTACAATAGCTTAAAAGTACTAGGTTGTTGTCATAGGCTATGATGGCATTTAACTTTGGTGGTATGTACAAAATTTACCATATTAAAGAAATAATTATAGGTTTAGGTAAACCAAAGTTTACCATATAATTATAGGGTAAAACTTTGGTATACTTAATATGAAATCATAGGGTTATTAAATGAAAAATAATCCGAGTATTACGTTTCCTTGGTATTAGCAAGGTAAACTTTGGTATTAGCCTTTCTGTTTTTTTTAATTTTTTTTTTATTTTCTATATTAATATTTGAAATTAAAAGAAACAGAATACTACTCAGAAAATATTTTAAAAGATGGAAGTAATTAAAAATATCGACGAATCGATAAATGAGAAGAAAAATATCGGTAACTTTTGTATCTATTACGCTGTGGTGTAACCATAGACTTTAACAGTAAATAGTAAAAGTCTATGGGTGTAACTACGCCATAGAACTACGCTAAGGAAAATATCGAAAATATCATCGAAAAAAATATTCTTTAATAATATCCATAGACTATGATAAAATCGTAGACTTTGAATAAAATTAAGAAAAATTGTCAATATCGAAATACATATGTATCGATCCTTTTTGTGTATCCCTATGATCCCATAGCGCCTATAGTCTATGGTGTATTTTCATTCCCCAAAGTTTTGCTGCTAGTAAAATTCTTTACTGCTACAGCATTTCTGCATTTTATGATTGTGGCAAGTTGAGTAGCGTGCGTAGTTTCGGATAGGTTTGCACTTTTTTTTTTTTTTTTTTGTACACTATTGCTTATTAAACCATATTCCATTGTAGTTAAGGATTATAGTTTATTTATGTAGATTGCTCATAAAAACAAAGGAAGACAAAGAAGTTTAAATTTTTTCTTTTAAATAACATGAAGCTAATAATTGGTTTGTTAACTCTGGTTAGGTTTTGTTGAGATTTTTACAGAAAATATAATAAAATATGAATTGAAAAAAATGAATTTAAAATATTTAATTTGTAAGGAGAAAAATAGGATTTTAATATTCCTATATTTTTCCAATTTTACTTTATGGGAACATATACATAATGTTTTCCAAAAAGGTTCGTCAGACATAATCTACTCTTTCTAAACCATGCTGTTGAATCATATAACATAACATCATCCAAATGTTTCTTTGAATGGTTTATTATTAACCTTTTCATATTTTTTACAACCAGAGATGATAAGCTAATTGACCTATAATTCCTAAATCATCTTTACTACATTTCTTATGAAAAGTCACAATGTTTAAAAATTTAAATACTGTGGTACTAGTTTAGCTTATGACCGTGTGTGTATTTTTCACTATATTGAAAATATAAAGATAAAATATGATGAAGTACATTGTTGTATATACCATATTTAAGCATGAAAAAATAAAAAAAAAATAAAAAATTTCTCAAAATACTTGAATACCAGGTTGCTATATTTATCCTTAGACCATTGTATGTTTTTAGCATTTTTTTTTAGTTGAGAGAAAGAGCATTCACCAGGTTAGGTGATCTAGATATTGGGCTGTAGGTGTAGATTTACCCTTCAAGGTTAGGTTGTCAAACTAGTTATAGGTAAAATCTTAGTGTAGGGGGCCCATTTTTTTTTTTTATCTTCTCAGCGTAACTGTAAAAAGGAATTTTTTTTTTTTTTTTGGTTAATCGCCAAATGCCAAATTATTTTATAAGAAAAAAATAAAAAAACACTTAAATTAAAAAAAAAATAGGAATAATTATGACGTCAGAATATCGTCTACCGAAATTATAAAACTCCTTTGAATATTTTGACGAGGTTGCTATATTTTAAAAATATGGAAATAATAGTTAAAATTTGTAAAATAATATATATATATATATATATATATATATATATATATATATATATATATATATATATATATATATATATATATATATATATATATATATATATATATATATATAGAGAGAGAGAGAGAGAGAGAGGAATGTAAGTGAAAATTTTATCACTACCACTCATGGGTCAGGGAGTATGGGGGCAGAGCCCCCTGTAGACAAACGTTTGTGTACCATGCATTTGATACTTGTATTATAATAAGCATTATTGTAGTACAGCAATGAAATCGTAAATGCATGGCACATGATCATTTGTCTACTGGGGGCTCTGCCCCTATACCCCCTGACCCGTGAGTGGTGGTAAAATGTTCACTTATATATATATATATAGTCATTTAATATGTTGCCAAAAAAAAAATTTTTTTTTTGATGAGGAAGTAAAAGAAAAAATTATAGGCAACCCATTAACATGAAAGTACTGACAACCTTTATAGGACTATGTCGTCATTGTGCGTGTTTCTGCTGTATTAAAAGATCTTGTGATGTCACATTGAAGAAAAATAATTTTCATTAGTTTTATTTTTTTATTTTTTCTTACAAAATCATTTGTTGTTCGCCAATTAACCATAAAAAAAAAAAATCAGATCATTTCGTTTTTGTAGTTAGGCTGAGTAGAAAAAAAAAATACAGGCTCCCTACACAAAAGTATTACCTAGTTATATATAAACTATGTTATATATCTAGACTTTAGCAAGGCTTTTGATAAGGTACACCATATAAGGCTGATGCAAAAGTTGATACAGTGTGGTATAGGTAGAGTAGTGCATAATTGGATTAAAGAGTGGTTGAAAAACAGAAGGCAGTGTGTATTACTGAATGGAATAAGTCATTATGGGGAACAGTGAAGAGTGTTATTCCACAGGGTTCTATGCTGTTACCACTACTATTCCTCATATAAATATGATTTAGACAAAGGTCTAAGTTTACAGATGATACTAAAGTCAACTCAGTAAGGAATAATGATGGATGTATAAAGTTTCAAGGTGATCTAGATAGTTTCCTTAGGTATACAGATAAATGGCAAATGAATTTTAACCATAAAAATTACAAAATTCTTCATGTAGGTTACTCAATTATGATATCAATGGGGATTGGCTTGAGACTGTGGACCAAGAAAAAGATTTGTGTGATTATTAGCAGTATTCTGAAAGTAGGTGATCAGTATTTGGAATCAAGGAAAAGAGCTAATAAGTTCGGTATAATAAATTGCAATGTAGTGTACAAGAGCAAAGAGTTATAAGCAAGCTATATAATAGCTTTGTTAGGCCAGCAATAGAGTATTGTACACAAGTTTGGGCTCCATATTTAAGAAAAGACAGATATGCTGGAGAAAGTACAATATCAAACAAGGATGATTTCTGGCTTAGAGTAAAGGTTGAAGGAACTGGGAATATTTTTGGTTGAAAGGAGATTTCTCAGAAGGGATATGATACAAGTTTACAAAATATTTGCATCTGACAGTAATACAAAGAATGAAAAATACTTGATAGGGGACTACGAAAGAGAAACTAGATTCTATGATAAGAAAAAAAAAAAAAAAAAAAAAGTCATGCCATCTTGATATAAGAAAATGCTCTTTCAGTAATAGGGTTATTAATTTTTGGAATGGCTTGCCACAGGTGGTTTTTGACTATGATTCTCTTGTAACATTTAAGAGGAGGCTAGATAGGTATATGGATGATTTAGGTATCATATAGTTTAACTTGACTAAGCCTAATTGGCAGGCATATATGAATTTTTATACCAGCTTGTGACTAAGCTTATGAATTTTAGATCAGCTTGTGATTAACCTAACTGGCAGTTTTATAGTGGGTGTTGGGTCATTGCATGTTGCATATATAATTAGTTCAGTTTACTAAATATATGTAGGGGCTTAGTTTTATTTATATCTTTGCATGAATGAATTGATAACTAGGGCTATAATAAACCTAGTCTTTGTTGCATGTATTAGTATTATTATTTGTTTTGAC
The DNA here is from genome assembly GCA_009176605.1 of Armadillidium nasatum. Classification (NCBI taxonomy): domain Eukaryota; kingdom Metazoa; phylum Arthropoda; class Malacostraca; order Isopoda; family Armadillidiidae; genus Armadillidium; species Armadillidium nasatum. The sequence continues at coordinate 57,248 of SEYY01000081.1, read as the reverse complement.
TGGGACAATCTCAATAGACCCATGTGGCTCTAACTATCTATTTTTCTTATGTTTTTAAATAGTTTGTTAGATTTAGCAGTTTGTAAGATCTAACAAATTATTTTGATTTAACCTAACCATGACTTGAAAAGTAAATCTGTGCCCACACCCAGCTAATAGACCTAACCTGGCTAATGCTTTCAACTCAAAAAAAATAAATTACTAAAATAATGAAGTCTAAGGACAAGTATTGACAGTCAAAGAACAATCACTTTACCATTTTGAGTAAACTTTTTTTTTTTTCTTTTTTGCATTATTAAATATGAAATATGCAATGCATTTAAGCATATTTTGTCTTTATTCAATATAGTAAAACATACTCATGGTCATTGGCTAAACATTTACCAATAGCTTTTACAATGCTTTTACTATCTTCTTTTAGAATTCTGTCATATACATTAGGACCTGCAGCTTCACTTAAGTCAGTATGGTACATTAAAGATTTAACTTTTTATTTCCCTTTAAAACACTAAGCTCATTTTACCTTTGTACTGGAACAATTAGTTTCAACTATTATATCTTTCCTATGAGAAACATAGGAACATTGGAAAATAGAGACAGTTGGAAGCCACAAGGGCCTATCGAGACTGTCTCAGTCCAAACAAATAATAACAATAACAATACTAATACATGCACGAAAGACTAGGTCTATCCCATCCCTAGTTATCAGTACATTCATGCAAAGATAAAAGTAAAACTAAGCCCAATTATACATGCAATATTCAATGAACCATCACCAACTACAATAAAACTGCCATTAGGCTTAGTTATAGGTTAATCTGTTGATCTAAAAATTCTATGTAATCTATGATCTATGTAAACACTGACACAGTAAGTTCCTTTATTCAATTAATAAATAGGTTTACAGTCTTTGAAATTAAAGAAATTATTATAAGTAAATTTTACAATGTTAAATATTACACTTTTTGTTGAAAATTGACCAGAATATATACTGCAACATTATTAACCTAATCCTATAAATCTTCAGATTTGAAAACAGGAAAATTTTATAAAAGAATTGTAAAGAAATAGTTCTGTGCATAGTCTAATTTAGTGTAACAAATATCATGTCAAAATGTGGCAATGGTAGTGATGATCATTCTTTATATTTCAGGGACTGCATTCAGTTTCACACCATACAAGTTGATAATAAGGCAGTTTTTAACAGGGTTGGTGATTTTTTTGATTTTTTTAAAAAAATAAAAAAAATAAATAAAATCAATGATTTTTTTGATTCTTTTGATTTTTTTGATTTTTTTAAAAAATAACAAAACTGTTTTTTTTTATTTGTTTTATTTTGTCATATTTTTTGATACATAATGATATAACAGATATATTAGTTCCTTATTACTGTTAAAAAATTTAAAGTAGTTTATATATTAGAAATATAACTTCCTTAATATTTGGTTCAAGATTTCATATATAACCTCAAATTGCATTAGATTAAAGCTCAATAAAAATTTGTTGAAGATTTGATTGAATATATATTAGGAATTCTAAACTCTAACAGTTCTATATTGGATAAATTATATTAATGAAGATCAGATTCTTGTATTACCCTATATGAAATCTTGAACCAAATATTAAGGAAGTTATATTTCTAATATATAAACTACTTTAAAGTTTTTTAACACAGTAAGAAGGAACTAATATATCTGTTATATCATTATGTATCAAAAAATGACAAAATAAAACAAATAAAAAAAAAAAAGTTTTATTTTTTAAAAAAATCAAAAAAATCATGATTTTTTCATAAAAAATTCAATTGATTTAATCAACTGATTAAATCAATTTGATTTAATCAATGCCAACCCTGGTTTTTAATGACAAAAAAAATGTATAATTCTAAAAATATTTTAGAAAATACCCTGATGTTTATGCTAGTAAGCTTAAAAATATTGACTGTCAAATAATTAATGCATGATTTTGAAAGAAACTAGATCATTATATTCTGATTCTCAAATTAAGTGAATTTGGAATTATTAACATTTTCTCAATTTAATTACATTTAAGTTTTTTATTCTGTTGTAATATTTAAAAACAAAAACAAAAATCTGACTTTCCTTTAATTTCAGATTTATCAATTCAAATATGATACTCATAGGATATTTTGGTAATATATAAATCATGTTTTCTTTTCCCAATATAAGTGAAAATGAAGGACACCACAAATTTTATGAAAGTAAAATTCATGGAGTCCTAATTTAAAATATTTTTGCAATGTAAGAATGCGAGGTAATAGTTGGTCTCGTGCTATTAGAATTTTGGGGGTTATAATTATTTTAAGTGTAGCATGGCTTCAGTTGGCATTACCTCCATTACCTCATGACCCACCATTGTCTTCTGAATCATTGGAACCCGATCCTGCCCTTAGTGAACATCAGAACCCAGTTGCCAAATTTCTTCAATCTGTGAGTATCCTTTTAGATTTAAATGTTCTCATAGATAAGTTGCAAATAAATATATGATAAAATAATTAATTTTGATGTTGTATAAAATAATTTTATATTCTGCTGATCATCGGCTAAATTAAGAGGTTTTTTAAAATTAATTAATCAACTTCTCTAAATTCCTCTCCATTTACTCTAAAGAAAAAACAAAAGGAAAAACAACAAGTTTTCTTTAAGGGTTTTTGCCACTGTATTATTTCCTTTTCTATATTTGTCAAACTATTTTATTGTTAGATGTGATTACATTAACTTTATAAAGATTCTACTCAAAATTTTGCATGTACTTTTACCTAGTCTTTGTATGGGTAGCTTGGCCATATTTTATAAGGCCTTTACACTGTATAATCTATATTTATTCAATTGTGTAAATATTTTTAAAGAGTTAACTGTTACTTAAGATCGAACTTAAAATTGAATAAAAGGAAAAAATTTTTTTTTTTTTTCAAATCATATAATGTACAATATTTCTTGCTTTTTAAATAACCATGCAGCTGATATTAAATATTAATTTATATTTTGAAAATAATGTGATGATATTCAATGTAAAATCTTCTGTTCCTATTTTTAGATTCAATTTCACAAACCTTATGAAAAGAAGAAAGAATTAACAGCAGATGAAATTTTAGAAATTCAAGAGCAAATACTTCTTAGAAGTCAGAATGAAACTTTGTTGAATGAGGAACTTTTTGGTCCTGTTCAACATGATACCATCGTTATTGTTGTGCAGGTGTGTATATATATATATATATATATATATATATATATATATATATATATATATATATATATATATATATATATATATATATATATATATATATATATATATATATATATATATATATATATATATATATATATATATCATAAAAGTTGTGCTAACAAATGCTAAAACCACAAGATTATTCAGTAAAAGCATATATGGAGATAGAACTTTGGTTCATTGGAAATGATATTTAATTTAAGACAACTTGTGGAGAAGACATGACTATAATTTGTATTGAATATCGCTTTTATAGACTGGCAGAAGGCCTTCAATTTAATTTCTAAGTGGAATTTATGAAAATGTATTTAAAGAGAATATGGAGTATCAGGAAGAATGCAGAGAGTTGGCAAAAGTCTATATTGAGTGGCTATCATGCATAATTTATACTGAGCATGAAAATGAAAGGTAGTTTGAGGTTAAAACAGGGTAGTCATCCTTGATGTTTATTGCTGCATAAGTAAAGTTATCCAGAGATTCGAGGAAGGATGAGAGGTATAGGCAGGAAGTGATAGTTTTGTTCTTTAATATTGGAAAAGAATAAAGTGAGACTTAGCTCAGAAGATGCAGTGACCTTTTGGAAGAGGAGAGTTAGTGAGTGAGTGAATGGGACTGAGTAAACTGATTGTTTTTATTGATAGTAGAATATAGAAAAGGTGGAATCTAAAGTATATTGTTAGTGTTTCGAAGAAAGAGAAGTTGATAGTGATATCACAGAGAAGATATGCAAATATGGTAGATTTGTGAAGGTTTTATCTATTGCTAAAGGACGTGAATGTGTTGTTACAGGCAAAGAAGATTGCTTTTGAGACGATCCAAATACCATTATTGATGTGTGGAAAAAATACTTGACAGCTGCTACTAAGTTTATGATCGGAGTACAAGCATGGTTATTGGAAAAATTATTTTTTTACTGAAGGCTTAAAATAACAAGTCAACTTTTTCTTTCAAATCTGGTAAAAACATTCACGGGCAAAGCCCTATTCAAGGAGAAGATATGAAATAAAAAATCAAGAAATCCACTCTGGTTTTAACCTAATGAAAATTTTATGTAAGAGAAAAATTTCAGAAGGAAATATTGAATGTAAGAATGAATTTCACAGACAGAGTTTTAAAGGAGGTACTACATTGAACAAACCACAACAGTCAATTGTTGTGAAAAGACACTGTTGTATTCTTTGTTCTATTAGGGTATTGTAAAGATGGTAGATTAAAAAAAAAAAAGAACCACCTCTATTACTCATTACAAAGATGAGTATAGATAGTTAGAGTTAGAGAATAAAGAATAGTTTATAAGGTTTTAGACTACGCTTTTTCTCAGAAATTAATAGAGTATGTACAATTGTGATTTTGTATGATTGTGTAACTTTGACGTTACCAGCTGAACCAATAGTAGATATTATTACAAATTTCAATGATAATGCATTAGTATTATATATAATATAATATATATATATATATATATATATATATATATATATATATATATATATATATATATATATATATATATATATATATATATATATATATATATATATATATATATATATATATATATATATATATTATATATATTAGGGATGGAGCGATATACCAAATTTTTTACCGATACCGATACCGATACCGATACCAAAAATTACCAGATACCGATACCGATACCGGTATCGGTATCGGAAAATATGCCGATACTACTACCGATACCGATACCGATACTTTACCGATACTTTAAAAAATTATCAAAATTTTGCCGATACCGATACCGATACTGAAAAGGTCGATAACCGATACCGATACCGGTATCGGAAAATATGCCGATACTTGCCGATACCGATACCGATACCGATACTTCACTCCATCCCTAATATATATATATATATATATATATATATATATATATATATATATATATATATATATATATATATATATATATATATATATATATATATATATATATATATATATATATATATATATATATATATATATATATATATATATATATATATATATAGGTTCACAACAGGCTTGAATATTTAAGACACTTAATAGTGTCTATGGCTCAGGCAAGATATATTGACACAGTCCTTCTGATATTTTCTCATGATTATTATGATGAACATATCAATAAACTTGTTACAACGATAGATTTTTGTAAGGTAAGTCTCGTAATTTTATAATTACACAATTTTGAGTTTGATAAACTAAATGCCATTCATGCTTATTATGAGTGAAACTTTCTTGGGTACACATGCATGCACAATTTGATAAGACACATTAGGTTAATGATATGGTTTTGGTTCTATCGTTGGATAAGTGTTTAACTTAACACAATTTACCTAGCATTATAAAGAGGGAGGGAAGAGATAATTGGCATTGAAAATGAAAGAGAAATTTGGAAAAATAAAGTTCGGAAGGTTCTTGAATTTACTTTATAGTTCAACTGCTGAAAATCATTGATTCATATTTAGTATTAATTTACGTTTGGATTAAAATACGTAAGGAATTCTTTCAAGCCCAGAAAAAATAAATATGATTTTTGTTAGCTGATGTGACAGGTGCGAAGGGAGCACACTTCTCTTATTTTTTTCCAATTACAGGTCCTATTTTTATGATGTAGGTTAGGGAGAGTTAGTTATTAGTCTCCCAGCTTGATTGCCTTTTTTAAATTAGTATTTAAGAGAGTTAATAAAGTTTTGATGAAAGTGGGTGGGAGATTGAATAGGAATTCATTTACATGCTGCTTTTGCAGCAGTATTTTTGTCTTTTTTCCCCTATGAGAAGGAACTCTGCAGAATTTAATAAATTTGTGCTTGGCATGAATTTTGTGAAGTTAATCTTGCAGTTCCTTTTACTACCTGGTGGCCAGTCCATTAGGAAGGGACTGTTTGCAGAATATTGTTAGAATCTGAGAAAATTGTGAAAGGCTTCATGTTAATTGAAATGATATCATAGAGTACCAATTGAAAGCAATGACATTGAGTATTGATGTGTACTTAGAAAGCTATACATATCCTAATTAATCATAAATTTTAATTTCTAGATAATTTATAAAAGTTGTTTGTTTTCTATGATTTTCCCGAATTTTAATTTAATTTAATTTAATCAGTGTGTAAATTTCAAAGTGGTTTACATAATTTTATCATCGTGTATGGTTGCATTGGTATATATAATTTGTATATTAATAGAGAAATTTTTTGTTATATTAGCTATGTATTTATTTTGATAAGAATTGAAAGAAAGCAATGAGAAGAATTAACAAGGTAAAATGAAAATATTTAAAGTTTTTTTCAAACTTAAACTAAATTTTGAGATAATCTTATGTTTTCTTGTTCCATCTTCATCATTTTTATTTATAAAGAGAAAGTGTGCGCAGGTGTACTATGGAATTTGATGGAATTTGTAAACAGTTAAAAAATAGGCTTTATTAGGGAAATATATGCGGTAGTTGATTGAATAAAACTTTTTACTAGAATTTACCTTTTCATGTCTTAAGTAGTTCTTTTGTTCTAAGCTTTTATATATATTGTATATATATAATATATATATATATATATATATATATATATATATATATATATATATATATATATATATATATATACAAAAATTTCCCAAAGTATTCTTGTTTCTCTTTGCTTTCGTTTTTCTGGAGAGGATTATATAACTTCTTAGCTCTTGTAAACAAATTTCATGGCTTAATTCTGCTTCTAATGACTCCTTTTTTTTTTATTGACATTTCTTTCCCGAATAAGGTGATGCAGATTTTCTACCCACATTCTCTGCAAACTCATCCTCATAGCTTTCCTGGTGAAGGTATTGAGGACTGTCCAAGGGATACTTCGCTAACTCAGTAAGTTGGTATAAACTCACACACGTTATTGGTTTAATTCTTTATATATATATATATATATATATATATATATATATATATATATATTATATATATATATATATATATATATATATATATATATATATATATATATATATAATATATATATATATATTAGGATGGGGCGATACCAAAATTTTTACCGATACCGATACCTAAAATATACCGATACCGATACCAATACCGATACGATACCGATACTTTATCCATTCATATACCAAAAATTTTACCGATACCGATACCTAAAAATTCACCGAACCCGATACCTAAAATATTACCGATACTTCACTCCATCCCTAATATATATATATATATATATATATTATATATATATATATATATATATATATATATATATATATATATATATATATATATATATATATATATATATATATATATATATATATATATAAATTGAATTTTTTTTTGTGTGTGTGTATGTGTGAGTTTGAGTTTTGTGATATATTTATCGTAATTTATTGCAATTAACTTTCTGTTTAGAGCAAAATCGCTTAATTGCATAGGCAATCCTGATTTGTATGGACACTATCGTGAAGCCCGTTATGCTCAGACGAAACATCATTGGTGGTGGAAAGCCAATAAGTAAGTATTAATATCCTTACGTATGGTAACATATTTTAACATTTTGTATCAGTTGCTAAAGTTGCCATGTATTCTACCACGAAATTTCTCTAAAGCTAATATAACAGTTTTGAAGGCTAACTAAATAAATATAATATATATATATATATATATATATATATATATATATATATATATATATATATATATATATATATATATATATATATATATATATATATATATATATAATATATATATATATCAGGGTTGGTGATTTTTTTGATTTTTTTAAAAAAATCAAAAAAATCAAAAAATCATGATTTTTTGATTTTTTTGATTTTTTTGATTCTTTTGATTTTTTTGATTTTTTTAAAAAATAATAAAACTTTTTTTTTTATTTGTTTTATTTTGTCATATTTTTTGATACATAATGATATAACAGATATATTAGTTCCTTCTTACTGTGTTAAAAAACTTTAAAGTAGTTTATATATTAGAAATATAACTTCCTTAATATTTGGTTCAAGATTTCATATAGGGTAATACAAGAATCTGATCTTCATTAATATAATTTATCCAATATAGAACTGTTAGAGTTTAGAATTCCTAATATATATTCAATCAAATCTTCAACAAAATTTTATTGAGCTTTAATCTAATGCAATTTGAGGTTATAGACAAAAGAGAAAACAGAAAAGACAATTCCTTTTAATTTTCAACCATTTAAATTTTTATACAACATTATAAGAAAACAATATTCCTCTATATAAATTATAAAAGAAAGAAAATTTAAGCACTTTTGATGCATAATCATTAATCCATAAATTAAAATACATAACTTGCAATATATATATATATATATATATATATATATATATATATATATATATATATATATATATATATATATATATATATATATATATATATATATATATATATATATATATATATATATATATATATATATATATTTTGCAAGTTATGTATTTAATTTATGGATTAATGATTATGCATCAAAAGTGCTTAAATTTTCTTTCTTTTATAATTTATATAGAGGAATATTGTTTTCTTATAATGTTGTATAAAAATTTAAATGGTTGAAAATTAAAAGGAATTGTCTTTTCTGTTTTCTCTTTTGTCTATAACCTCAAATTGCATTAGATTAAAGCTCAATAAAATTTTGTTGAAGATTTGATTGAATATATATTAGGAATTCTAAACTCTAACAGTTCTATATTGGATAAATTATATTAATGAAGATCAGATTCTTGTATTACCCTATATGAAATCTTGAACCAAATATTAAGGAAGTTATATTTCTAATATATAAACTACTTTAAAGTTTTTTAACACAGTAAGAAGGAACTAATATATCTGTTATATCATTATGTATCAAAAAATATGACAAAATAAAACAAATAAAAAAAAAAAGTTTTATTATTTTTAAAAAAATCAAAAAAATCAAAAAAATCAAAAAAATCAAAAAAATCATGATTTTTTCATAAAAAAATCAATTGATTTAATCAACTGATTAAATCAATTTGATTTAATCAATGCCAACCCTGATATATATTATATATATATATATATATATATATATATATATATATATATATATATATATATATATATATATATATATATATATATATATATATATATATATATATATATATATATATATATATATATATATATATATATATATATATATATATAGTGTGTGTGTTTCATCAAATTTTTAGAACTGAAATGATGATTTCACTCTTTAACACTTGATTGTCAGTTCCAACTGTTTAGTATTGTTTTTAAAGTGATTACATAAAATTGCAATATCGTATTATGTTTTCTGTTTCTCAACCAGAGTGTTTGATGACTTGTGGGTGTTAAGGAACCACACAGGACTGACTTTGTTTTTAGAAGAAGATCATTATGTAGCTGAAGATTTTCTTCACATGCTGATGCTCTATAATGAAGCATTACCTCAGGCATGCCCAAAGTGTTCTG
>SEYY01000081.1:30000-37500 GCA_009176605.1 Armadillidium nasatum | reverse complement strand
TGGTGCACGGTTAAGATCAAGGGGACTGGGCTTGATGTTTCGAGAGGCTAGTTCGAGGCCACATCCACAGCCCATTGTTACGACATGGGGTTTCGGAAATGATTCACGACGTTTGGTTCTAAGCAAAGTGTAAATGTTATTCAAGTTTACATGTTAACTGTTCAGCAGTTTTATATATTTTCTATTATCATTTGAGTTATTGTTATCTTGTTCATGTTATTGCGGTGTTGATGTTTTGTAGGCGATAAATAAAATATGAATATGGGTCGTAAAAAAAGTAAACGCTCAACTAAAGACACAACTCGTCAAAACCTGTCGGATACCCCTTCCGGCAACTCTGCTTCAGCTGCATTGATTGGAGGTGGATCCTCACAATCTACACCTAGAAACGTGGCATCAGCTGATGCTATACGAAGTAAATCGTTGCAATCTATGTCTAGAAATACTTCTTTAGAATTAAATCCTAATAGTAGACATATAACTTTGCATACGGGTTTTGGAAGCTCCCCATCTGTGACTTCACAATCTACTTCAAGAAACACTGCTTCTGTAACAGTGCCCAAAAATCCAAGAGTTTCTTCACAAACATCAAAAAACTCGGCTTCCGCGTCAGTTAAAGGTAAATCTTCACAATCTGCAACTAAAAGTGATTCTTCACTAATGTTGGAAAATCAAAAAGATTCTTCAGAAATAGCTTCAAGAAATTTAGCTGCTGCGAGTGATTCTGTACATTCCACATCAAGAAGTAAAGCTTCTGGTGCTGCCAAAGGTAGATCTTTACAATCAACAGGTACAGCCTCTGTTGGTGCTTCCCGAGGTGGGTCATCACAGTCCACAGCTCGAGGTAAAACCTCTGTTGGAGCTGCCCAAGGTAGATATTTACAATCCACAACTAGAGATACAGACTCTACTGGTAGTGGCCGAGATGGATCTTCACAATCCACAGTTAAAAGTTCAACCCTTGTTTATGCTTCCCGAGGTGGATCTATAGAATCCAGAACTAGAAGTACAGATTCTGTTGGTGCTTCTCGAGGTAAATCTTTGCAATCCACAACCAGAAGTACAGTCTCTACAACAGTGCCTGCTGCTGGTCGAAATAGAACTGAAGAAACAAATTCTAGACACTCAACATTCATTGGTGCAATTGGTGCAGCATTCATTGATAATGCTCGAAGAGAAATTTCATTGCCTACAACTAGAAATTCCACATCTGTAACTAGTCCGGTAGCTTCTCAAACTACACAAACTAATAATGTAGAACGAAGAGATCCTATATTATATCCAATATTTTTTGTAATAAAAAATGTCGATGGATCGGAAGTAAATAGTATTGAAATAGAAAATATTCTTGGCAGACTCGAATGTATTACCCCTCTCAGAGATAGATCTATGCTTATCAAGACCAAATCCCAATCTGAGAGTAATATTATTTCAAACCTTACCACAATTTGTAATAAACCTGTATCTGTAGTTCCTCACAGTGCTTTGAATTCTTCTCAGGGTACAATATTCTGTAAAGGTCTTCAGATGTGTTCTAATGAAGAAGTTCTTGATCACCTTCGCTCTCAACATGTTACGAAAGTTTATCACTTTCGTAAAAAAATTAATGGCATTCTTGTTGACACACCTCGGTTACTTTTAACTTTTGACACACCCCAGCCACCAAAAAAAATAAAAGTTGGATTTTTATGGTTTGAGGTTCGTTTATTTTCTCCAACACCAAGACGTTGCTTCAACTGTCAGTCCTTTACACACATAAGTAAATATTGTACAGCCACGCCCGTGTGCCCTCTTTGCGGTGAAACGGGACATACCTATCCCCCAAGATGTAATAATCCTATAAGGTGTGTCAATTGTTTTAAAGATGATCACACAGCAACTTCATCTGAATGTGAAACTTTTAAAATGGAAAAAAAGGTACTAGAGCTTCATGCACGTAAAAAAATAGGTATTGCTGAAGCACGATTGCGAATTGCAAATCAGATTCTTAGTGGGAGGTTAAAAGTGTAGATTTTATATATATATATATATATATATATATATATATATATATATATATATATATATATATATATATATATATATATTATATATATATATATATATATATATATATATATATATATATATATATATATATATATGTGGTTTATGCTTATAAGTCACACAACTCAAGAATTGCTAATCATTAATTGAAATTTATTTTAATATTCAGCTAATTATTATTATTCATTGTATGTATCAGTTTTACTATTCTTAGTTTCTTCTATTGTTAATAATTTGAGTGAGTGATAGGCTTTCTTATTGCCGGAATTTTTTTCTCGAGTCATTACCCGTAGAAGAGTTTACAAGCTACAAACCGGTCTTTTTGTGTCTTTGGCCGGGTCGCCTATTGTAGGGGACCAGAACCTTCGCTAACCACTGAGGAGGCTGTTCCGCACTTGGGTGTATAATTTCGAGCATCATGTATCCCATTCCGTGTGGTGCACGGTTAAGATCAAGGGGACCGGGCTTGATGTTTCGAGAGGCTAGTTCGAGGCCACATCCACAGCCCATTGTTACGACATGGGGTTTCGGAAATGATTCATGACGTTTGGTTCTAAGTAAAGTGTAAATGTTATTCAAGTTTACATGTTAACTGTTCAGCAGTTTTACATATTTATGTTTATAATTTTCTATTACCATTTGGTTTATTATCTTGTTCATGTTATTGCGGCATTGATGTATTGTAGGTGATAAATAAAATGTGAATATGGGTCGTAAAAAAAAGTAAACTCTCAACTAAAGACACAACTCATCAAAACTTGTCGAACATCCCTTCCGGCAACTCTGCTTCAACAGCTTCGAAATTCAGATACATCAGTTAATAACATAATAGATTCCTTATTATTGCAAACCAGTGCTTCATTAAATGGGGATCGTATAGGATTTCCAATATTTTATGTAATTCATACAGTTGATGGATCGAAAATCAAGAGTCAAGTGCCATTTTAGGCCGAGTTGTTGTTTTGAGAATTTTGTTGGTACGCGAGGCGGTAACATGACATTACTTAATGACGGGTCACTTGTCAAAGTTTAATCCCGAACGGTTTCAAGCATCACTACATTTCTTAATAAACCTGTATCTGTATCTCCTCATCATGGGTAGAATTCATCTCAAGGCACAATATGCTCTAGAATGCTCTTAAGGTATTCAGATGACCAAATCCTCAATACTCTTCGCTTTCAACATGTTACCGAGGTTTACCGATTTCGTTGGAGAGTTAACGGTACTCATGTTAACACCTTCCCGTATGCTTCTAAATTTTAGTATTCCTCATCCACCTAGTGAAGTAAGACTTGGTCATGTTCGTCTTCAAGTTCGATTGTTTTCATCAACACCAAGGTGTTGTCAATCATTTAAGCCCATAAGTAAATATTGTTCAGCAACACCTGTTTGTCCTCTTTGTGGTGAGACTGGTCATACTTATTTCCCAAGTTGTAATAAACAGTTAAAATACTTCAATTGTGCAGGTAATCATTCAGCAACATCACAATGCTTCACTTTCAAAATACAAAAGAAGGTTCGAGACCTTGATGCACGTGAAAAAATAGGTGTATATGAAGCACGGATTAAGATTCACGGACAAGTTGTAAAGGGAGAGTTACAAAATTAGGGTTTCTCTTGAATTATATTATCTGAAAAACGACCTCTTCTACATACTGTTCTTTATTGGTAATAAATTATATTCGACACCTTCCATACAATAATCTCTAGCCGTAATATATATATATATATATATATATATATATATATATATATATATATATATATATATATATATATATATATATATATATATATATATATATATATATATATATATATATATATATATATATATATATATATATATATATATATATACTGAAATTGAAAGAAATATTCCTGAACAAAATAAGAGTAGGCTATAATAGTTCACTTAATTTTGCGTTGATTTAAAATAGTGGAATCCTCAAGATTTTGAAATAAGATTTCTGTAATCAGGATTGTATATGAACTAATTACTTTTTAAATTTATTTTTATTATTGCATAATTTTGAATTTTATATATATATATATATATATATATATATATATATATATATATATATATATATATATATATATATATATATATATATATATATATATATATATATATATATATATATATATATATATAATATATGGTAATTTCTGTAATATTTTTGTACTTGGAATCTTGTATTCTTGCAGGAGTTTAAAATTATCATCTTTTTGTGTATAGAGTGTCTTAGTTTTATTACAATATTTTGACTCACATTGTAGCAGAAGTTCTTAAAAAGTATAAAGCACTTTATTCAGATAAATATTTTCGTATTATCTATAGATGTGTATCTGTGATAATTTAAAATCAACAATTGCTGTATCAAATAAAAATTTAAAATGTTTAGTTTATTAAGATTGGTAATTAGTAATATTAATAATTATTATTGAGGTTTTCGTTATCCAAAATTCATTGTAAGATCTTGAAATAAATATTTGTACCATCAGTATGTTTATTTTCCTTAAGTAACTTTAAAAATGTTTGAAGGTTATCTCAAAGTCAGTATTTGTCCATCAGGACTAGAACATTTGCTTTTCTGAGAGTTCAAGATGTTCTCCAGTGTTTTAGATAGCCTAAGAGTGTAGAGTCGAAAGCTGGAGCAGAGTTTTTCTTCAAACACTTAAGTTTCCTCTCATGACATTTTAGAATGAGTAAATGGGAGTGCCTGAGTTATTTCTGTATTCTGATAGAGGCTTCGTTAATAAAGTAACTTTGATCGAAGGTTTCTTTGGTAGTATTCGAAAAAGGTGCCGAAATCGCTGACGGGATGAACAGGTTCATTCCTCTAATTTTTTTTTCTTCAAATTTCAGAGTTCGATCGTCATACTTGTCGTTGTGGCACTTTATTTTCTTCTACCTTGAACTCTACCACCTCCAGATGAGAATAATACTCCATAAAAGTGAGGATAAGACCATTATGGCTTATACAGAGAAAGAAAAAAAATTGCACAAATGGTCTCTACGAAAATAAACTTCCGGCTTCTTTGAGGTGCTTTGCAGCAGTTGCGATAAAATTTCCATGATACACATTGTGAGACGGTAGAGCATTAAAGAGAAAGGTTGGTGTTTTTGAAATTTGTTGAAGCTACAGTTTTCAAAGATTTGAATTTAACAGAGTTAAGGCAGACCCGTCTGTAAATTCTAACCAGATCTGATGGATAAAAGTAGAAGGATAAACCTGGTGGTAATTCTAAGAACAAGTGGAGCAGCAAATTTGAAATAAATTGGAAGAACAAATGTAGGAATAAATAGAGTTGTAGGAGCAGCTGAAGATTTTGTTAATGAAAGGCAGAAATAGTGGGATTTAAAGCACATAAACCATCGAGGAATAAGGAAAACTATGATTGACAGGAAGGAAAGCAATCATAACTGTCCTATCGACAATTTCCGATATGGAATGATTTGAGAAACCTGGACAATGGAGAAAAATGGAGGAGGAAGAAATCCAAATGCAGAAGCTATTGAAAACTGTGACGCATGACCTACCTATTCAAAGGTTCAAGATATTTTAATAAACTCCATAGTCTATAGCAGGGGTTCCAACTTTTTTTTTCGCTTGTGGACCCCCATATACTCTGAAATATTTCTAAATTATATATTATAGGTAATTTTCCCACGTCAAAGTGAGGCGTCGCGAATGTCGTTCTAGAGATCATAAAGTTGATCCAGTATATCAGGGTTTTTTTCAAAGATCTTAGAATACATAGGAGCTATAGGCCAATAGATGGATGAGCGGCAACCTTTCTTTGGTGCCTGTTGAACATATGCGGGCTTTCAAAACCCAAGGAAAAGTGTTACTATTAAGCTACAGGGCGTAGTTCAACGAAAACATATCCGCTTAGAATTACCCCCTTAAAACACGAATCATTATCACCTTGGCCACCAACTTTCCAGACGTCATTGATATTAGGAATACATGCATCTGATCATATGAAATAACGAACAAAGACCTAGAACACCCCGAGTTTCGAGTAGGAGGGATGCCAGAAAGATCGAGGATGGAATTTGACAAAAATGTGGTCTACATTAAGTTTTTTAGCTGGTTAACTAAGATTCATCAGTGGAAAACCATTTTCAGTTATTAGATATATTTTTGTTGAGAGAAATTTTTTGGTAGTAGAACTAAAATTCAGTTCACCTTAGTTTTTCTACATATGTTTAGCTTGTAGAATAATATCCCTGCAATGATTCCGAATTGAAAAAATTTATTAAGAGCAGTTCCCCCCCATTACGGACAGATCAGTACAGTCTCTCAGTCTGAATGAGAAAAGAAAAGGTACATCAGATATAAGCTTACGTGATATACATTTTTTTTTTTTTTAAATTTACTATCCCTGAGTGGTGGCATCAGGTTAAAAAGGTTATCAATGTAAAAAAAAAAAAAAAGACCGCAAATTTATACTTTATAATAAAATCACAGTCTGAAAATATGAAATACATTATTTACATTTCTATACACAGTTGTGCTAAAAAAAATAAATGTAAAATTAATACTATCACAGTTTACAAATAAATGAAATTTAAAATATAAATATATATTTTTTTTCACTTAATTAAAATTGTTTTCCACAAACTTATACTTTAGTTTAAAATTACAATATATAAAATTAAAAAACTTAAAAAATGGTAACTAGTTTTCTTTTGAAAAATTGCAATGAAAACTTTTAGTAATCATTTTAAGAGTACACGCGCGCGCGCGCACAAACACACACACAAAAAATAATAATAATTATTTCTAAATATACGTGAAGTCAACGTGTGTCTGTTTAAAAAAAAAAAATACAAATTACAAATTCGATGCTCTTAATCTTCATAATATGAAAGCTGTAAATTTGTAGTTTTTAATTTTAATTTTAAATTTATATAAGAAAAAAAAAAAAGTTGGCTTTCAAATTAAATTTTAATTATTTGATTTCTCTTATTCTTCTTATTACGAAACTTGTGCAAAATAATTTTTATAAAGTTCTTGTTTTTATTTAACTAATAATAGATCGATATTTTCACCTGCAATTCCTGAGAAATTTCTTCCCATCATCAGCAATACCAATGTTCACAAATATCTAGAAAGGAATCAAATGATACCCGTTTACATGACCCATCACTTCTGAAAATGTATTTTTGGAGCGATCCATCGAAACATACAGCTGAAAGAAAAATTTTATCCTTTAATTATAGGAATAATTCCTAGTACCAAAATCAATAAAAAAAAGCATTTCTCATACTGTGGTTAATGTTGCCATATCAAAAGGGGTTGCCAAATAAAAATGACTTGCTATACAAAAGGAATAAAATACATTTTCGTCGAAGAGAAACATCAACTCATTTAAAACACAAATTAGACAAAACTGTAAAATACATTTATTACAAACTACAGTCCGAAGTATATTTTTTT
>SEYY01000081.1:17500-27500 GCA_009176605.1 Armadillidium nasatum | reverse complement strand
AGTAGAGTATAAGTAAGATTGAGCATAGCGGTTAAGTCTGGGGTCGGAGAGTTTGACAGAGAAAGGATGAGAATGTGTAGAAAGGCGTGTCGCACGAGCTCTTCTCAATGGAGGAGGTATGCGACGAGAGAGTTCAGAAGAGCAGTGTCCGTTGTAATAGCGATAGTAAAGAGAGGGTGACGCAACAATTCGACGGGCAGAAAGAGATTGAAGAGAGTTAGTAAGAGCAGGAGAGTTGATGAGACGAAATGCCCTAGACTCCACCTTCTCTAGGAGAGCCGTGTGTGTGGAACCACCCCAAATGTGAGAAGCGTACTCCATACAGGGGCGAACACCCCCCCTATACAGAGCAAGCAACTGGAGTGGCGTGAAGTAATTCTGAAGGCGCCTCAGAACACCCAACCTCTTTGAAGCTTGTTTAGAAAGAGAAGTAATGTGATCTTTCCAAGAAAGATCCCGAGAAAAAAGAAACACCAAGAATATTAAGAACAGATGAAGGCTTGAGTTGTGTGTTTTCGAAGAATATATATATATATATATATATATATATATATATATATATATATATATATATATATATATATATATATATATATATATATATATATATATATATATATATATATATATATATATATATATATATATATATATATAGCCATTATACCAAAATGATTCACTCACCAATAAATTTTGGCTTCATCAGTTCCTCTTCTAAATTCTTGAATCTTAACTCTCTTAATCGTATCAAAAATTCTAACGATGGTTCCTTTCTTAGAAGCAGTTGCTAGAAGTGTTCCATCCTGATTTAAGCTTAAATATGCTAATTCATTTTCATGGGCGTAAAGGATACTTGGAGATTTGGACACTTTTGAATCTATTGACCCCAGGTCCTTTTGATTAAAAGTAATATTTAGTAGTATAATTATTATTAAATTTAACTTAGTTTAGTCTTGTGACATGTGGCTAGGATGGGACAGGCTAATATGGCTTTTTGCTGTCTCTGATATGCTTATGTTCACATGTCAATTATATATATATTTAAAAAATGGTAGTTACCTTAATGGATAAGAAAAACTTTGCTACAAAACCTGAATATGCAAGGTGACTATAGGTAATGGGAAATTTTAAAAATTGTATACTGTTAGCTCCTGAGAGGTTGATGGCATTGAATACGAGTTGCTATCACTGTGATACCAAATTCATGTCATTTAGTTATCACTGAATAAAGGAGTGGTGCTCATTGTGTTTTTGCGTCATTAATTATAATTAAAGGCACATCATTTTAAAAATATAAGAAATCTCTTTGAACGAAATATACCATTGAAATTCATTAAAATAAGTTTGAAAAATATAATGTGAGGCGTGGGATAGTGTTATTATATAATTTAACATCATAATGTGGAAAAGAATCAGATTCCTGCATCATATTATCTGTCATTCCAATGTTTTAGGTAATTGACAATCAAAAATGTTAAGTGAAATGGAAAACTTATTTAAACGAAATATTCCATTGAAATTCATTAAAATAAGGTTGAAAAATATATATTGAGGCGTGGGATAGTGTTATTATATAATTTAACATCATAATATGGAAAAGAATCAGATTCCTGCATCATATTATCTGTGTCGTTCCAATATTTTAGGTAATTGAAAATCAAAAATGTTAAGTGAAATAGAAAACTCATTTAAACGAAATATTCCATTGAAAATTAATTAAAATAAATTAGGAAAATATAATCTGAGGCGTTGGATAGTGTTATTATATAATTTAACATCATAATATGGAAAAGAATCAGATTCCTGCATCATGTTATTTTTGTCATTCCAATATTTTGGGTAATTGACAAACAAAAATATTAAGTGAAATGGAAAACTCAATTTAAACGTAATATTAGATTGAAATTCAATAAAATAAGTTTGAAAAATATAATGTGAGGCGTGGATAGTGTTATTATATAATTAAACTCATAATATGGAAAAGAATCAGATTCCTGCATCATATTATCTGTGTCGTTCCAATTTTAGGTAATTGACAATCAAAAATGTTAGTGAAATGGAAAACTCATTTAAACGAAATATTCCATTGAAAATTAATTAAAATAAATTAGGAAAATATAATCTGAGGCGTTGGATAGTTATTATATAATTTAACATCATAATATGAAAAGAATCAGATTCCTGCATCATATTATTGGGTCTTCCAATATTTTGGTAATTGACAATCAAAAATATTAAGTGAAATGGAAAACTCAATTTAAACGAAAAATTCCATTGAAATTCATTAAAATAAATTAGGAAAATATAATCTGAGGCGTTGGATAGTGTTATTATATAATTTAACATCATAATATGGAAAAGAATCAGATTCCTGCATCATATTATTTTTGTCGTTCCAATATTTTGGGTAATTGACAATCAAAAATATTAAGTGAAATGGAAAACTCATTTAAACATAATATTCCATTGAAATTCATTAAAATAAGTTTGAAAAATATAATGTGAGGCGTGGGATAGTGTTATTATATAATTTAACATCATAATATGGAAAAGAATCAGATTCCTGCATCATATTTTCTGTGTCGTTCCAATATTTTAGGTAATTGACAATCAAAAATGTTAAGTGAAATGGAAAACTCATTAAACATAATATTCCATTGAAATTCATTAAAATAAGTTTGAAAAATATAATGTGAGGCGTGGGATAGTGTTATTATATAATTTAACATCATAATGTGGAAAAGAATCAGATTCCTGCATCATATTATCTGTGTCGTTCCAATATTTTAGGTAATTGACAATCAAAAATGTTAAGTGAAATGAAAAACTTATTTAAACCTAATATTCCATTGAAATTCATTAAAGTAAGTTTGAAAAATATAATGTGAGGCGTGGGATAGTGTTATTATATAATTTAACATCATAATGTGGAAAAGAATCAGATTTCTGCATCATGCTTCCACTCCCTCTCCATGACCCTCTTGTATTATTCTTCTCAAATTGCGCTCATCTTACTCCTAAATTTTTTATGGTTTACAATTTCAACTCTGATAAGAAGTAGCATGAGTAGTTTATATTTATATTTGTTGACGTTAACCAATCAACAAGGATTTTTAATATAAAGAAAATGTTCGAACATTTTTCAAACATCTTAATTTTTTTCTCCCATTCAAATAAAGATTAATTTTTTTCATAATCCTCGTTTATGATTTTCAATATTACTTATTTAATAAAATAAATTTGCTCTTATTAGTGATTTTCATTTTATTTAATAATGAGATGCCTTATTAAGTCGTTAATAGTAAACGATATGGTAGAGTAAACCTTACCCGTTATGAAAATATAACAATTATGCACAACTTTGTTAACAAGTCATAATCTCAATTTCATGTAAAATTAATTACATAGTAAAAGTTTCTAAAATTTGCGAATTCATAAATTATTACATTAAAAATTTACATTACAGTAGGTACTTTTTTTTTTAAGGCTGATTAAAAATGAAAGTAACTTTACCCATTAAAGAATAAATTTTTCAAGAAGATTCAACTGTTTTCATATAAATAGCAGTTGAAAAGTAAAATAAATAAATAAAATTAATAAAAAAAATAAAAATTCATCACTTACTACTATTTGAACTGCTCCTCTTTTTTGAGCGGGGAAGCATATAATATTTCTATCATTGTTAGGGGCTGGTGTAAGTTCAAGAAGTCCTTTCGGATTATACAGCTTTTCAAAAGAAAATAATAATTCAGTATGGTTTGGAAATGAATACACATAAATTTCGTTCTTTATGGCAATAACTATTCTGAAATTATATATATATATATATATATATATATATATATATATATATATATATATATATATATATATATATATATATATATATATATATATATATATATATATATATATATAGGTTTGTGCGCATATTAAACAAACAGAGCTGAGACTGACTTATGTACTTGTGGGTGCCAGTCCAACTCCACTTACAGATCCTAAATATATGAGATGTGAACTTTTTGAAAAAAATAAGTAAGTATATATATATATATATATATATATATATATATATATATATATATATATATATATATATATATATATATATATATATATATATATATATATATATATATATATATATATATATATATATACGCAACCATAAAAAAAACATTACCTTGAATTGCAAACTCTAACAGATAATACTGTTGTGGCACAAGTGTACTCCATAATAAACTGTTGCAAATCATGGTCATAGATTAATACAGTGTTATCTGCATATTTAGGATTTGAACCACCACCTACTAAAGCTAGAAGATTTGTTCGTGTTAACATTTCCCCTAGAATCATGGTTCCATACTCCTTCGCACCTGAGAGAAATAGTATAATCAATAAAATTGTTAAGAATTTAATTGTCATTATTAAAATGTTATCTTACAATCCAATGTCTTTTGTATATATATATATATATATATATATATATATATATATATATATATATATATATATATATATATATATATATATATATATATATATATATATATATATATATATATATATATATATATAGGAGGGGTTGGGTATATGAGGTGTATTTTCTTTATAGTACATAGTATGTTTTGTATGTGTGTAGGGGTTCAGGCTCTCTAAAGTTTTGGGGTTTTGCATATAGACAAATAATTCTTGAATTTTGACTATAAATTTGTTCTAAAGTTGTTTGCCTTTTGTTTAATTGTAAATTTATTCAATTTGTTCCTAGGTTGTTTGTCTTTTCTTTTGCTTAAGAAAATTTAATATATACATATATATATATATATATATATATATATATATATATATATATATATATATATATATATATATATATATATATATATATATATATATTATATATATATATATATATATATATATATATATTTTATTTATTTATTTTCGCCATCACCTTCCCACTTTCGTGGGGTGGTGCCCGCCATAATTCCCTTACAAACATACCCATTCTTATCTTTCAACCCCTTTCACCACCGCCCTCCATCTCACTCTGTCCTCCGCAAGTCTTCTACCCTCTTCTAAACTCAAATTCCTTCCACCCAAAAATCTCTCTAACTCCATCCATCCATCTCCACTTTGGCCTTCCCCTCCCCCTACCACCTTCCACCTCGGATCTAAGTACCTTGCCAACCATTCTGTCCTCATTCATTCTACACATATGTCCAAACCATTTTAGCACACCTTCCTCTGCTCTAGCAATTAAACCCCTCTTCCATTTACACATCTCTCTTATTTCTGTCATTTCTAATCCTATCCATCCTTCTTAATTTACATATCGCTCTCAAACCTTTCATCTCAAAGACATTCAAACTTTTCCTCGCTCTAGCACTTAACATCCATGTTTCACATCCATACATTACAGAAGGTAAGCACATACATTCAAACATTCTTATCTTTATTTCTTTTGAAATTTTTCCTTTCTTCCATACTTCTCTTAGACCGCCCAACACTTTCATTCCCTCTACCACTCTATTCTTTATTTCTTTTTCCGTCCCACCCTTACCTTCCACCAACATTCCTAGATATTTGAATTCATTCACCTCCTCAAGTTTCCTTCCCCCACTTCTACACCCCCCAATCCTCCCTCCACATCTCTTCATCCCCACCTCCAATCCTCATAACTTTACTCTTCCCTGGATTGAATTTCAATCTCATATTTACACATTTCCTCTCAAACTCTCTCACAAGTGTTCTCAACTTTTCTTCAGAATCTGCCACCAACACCGCATCATCTGCAAAAAGTAAAACATTCACATCCCATTCACCCTCCATGTTACTCAACCTAATGCCCTTCCCTTCTCTCTCCATTTCCCTGACTACACCATCCATCAATAGATTGAATAGCCATGGCGACATAACACACCCTGTCTCAATCCCACTCCTATGCTAAACCAGTCTGAAAGTTCTCTCTTCACCCTCACTCTTGACCTACAATTTGCATAAAAAGCTTTCACCCCCTTTAGTAATTTCCCTTTCAACCCCCTTTCCATTAATATTTCGAATAGCTTTTCCTGCATACTCTATCATATGCTTTTTCTAAATCCAGAAAACATACATACCCCATTTTATTTTTTTCACGCAATTTCTCTGTAATCAATCTTAGTGTGAATACCTGGTCCACACACCCCCTACCCTCCCTAAAACCCCCTTGTTCCTCACCCATTCCCTCACTTGTCAATTCTTTCATTCTCCTCACTAACACCTTCGCATAAATCTTTCCAATCACGCTCAGCAGACTAATACCCCTATAATTTTTACACACCATCTTATCACCTTTTCCTTTGTATATAGGTACAATGCAGGAGTCCTGCCACTCCTGAGGCACTCTCCCTTCTCTCCAACACACATTAAACAATCTCACCAACCAGTAAATCAACTCTCTAGGTCCTTCTTTTATCATCTCTCCGTATATACCATCCATTCCTGCAGATTTTCCTTTCTTTACCTTTCTCACCGCTACTTCCACCTCCTCTTTACTAATATTTATCTCCTGATCCTCGATAACTGCTTCTCCATCATTTTCTACCCCTCCCCCATTACTAATCTCTATCCCTTCATTCAACAATTCACTAAAATACGTTTTCCATCTTTCTCCAACATCCTTCTCTCCCTGTAATATTTCTCCACCTTCCCCTTTCACTCCCTCTCCCTCTCTTCCCCTCCTTTCCTCACCCTATTTACCTCTTTCCAAAACATTTTATTCCTTTCCTTAAAATTTTCTGCTAACTTTCTGGCCCACTCCTCTTCTACTCTTCTTTTTGCCCTCTTGACCTCTCTTTTCACCTCCCTACACCTCATCCTATACTCCTCCCAATCCTGTGCCTCCTTATATATATATATATATATATATATATATATATATATATATATATATATATATATATATATATATATATTAAAAAGTTATTATAATTATTAATGCTTAGAGTACTTTTAGCATTATTGGTTTAAAAGAGTAATTATATTTTTGAAAAAAATAAAGATAGTTTATTTTCAAAACTTTATATTATAATTATTACCTATTATTATTATTAAAATTATTATTTTAAAAAAAAAAAAAAAAAAAAATAAAAAAAAAAAAAAATTTTATAAATTTTTATATTTTATATATTATATTATTATATATATATATATATATATATATATATATATATATATATATATATATATATATATATATATATATATATATATATATATATGCTACATACCCAAATGAGCCATTTCCTTTAGTGGTTCAACATTGTAAACACGAACACCAGAGTCCAGACAGCAAATAAAACAACCTGTATTTCAAAGATTTAAAGAGTAAATTTGATGATTTATAATTGATTTTACAATGGTAAATAAAATATAAAAAGTATAAAAAGAAGAAAAAATCTATATATATGTGATATTAATATCATCCTATTCTGACTATACAAAATATATACAGAATAAAACAGACTCCTGAAAATCAAATTGGCTAGGGACCAGTGTGTGATTGGTCTAAATCTTTGCCTTTATAAAGAAATTTTGGAGAGGTAACGTTATAATGGTGACTTATGGTAATTAAGGGTCATTAATTGGTGAATTTTAACTGGAACCTTCTTCTTGATCAGAAACATGAATTATATATATATATATATATATATATATATATATATATATATATATATATATATATATATATATATATATATATATATATATTATATATATATATATATATATATATATTTCTTGAAGGCTTTAATAGAGATAAGGGGTTAGTTAGAATAGATGGATAAATAATGATGGTGCCAAGTCAGAGGAGAAAAAATGTTTGGCTTGAATTGTGAACCACAGAGTTTGAAAATGGATTAGCATTACCATTCAAAAATAGTCAGGCTTTTGGGGTAAATTGAAATGTGAAAATACAGCACAATAAAAAATCATGTCTCTTCCAGTGAGTAAAGGAAAATGACCAACTGTATCATACCAAAATTGGGAGAAACTGAAAACCAAGGCTAAATTAAAAGTCAACAAGACGAAAATATGCAACATATAAAGTAGGCAAGTCAAAGGAAGTTGAAAAAATATAGTCTTTCCAGATTTTACAAGCGAATTATGTGTAATATTGACCATATCAGTTAAGTCTGGGGTAAGAATGTTAAATGGAAAAAGAATCAGACTGTGTGAAAAGAGAAGTTACATGATCTCTCTTCAGAAGAGGCAGATCAAACATTATAAAAAAAAAAAGAAATTTGAAGTCATAAAGTCTCTAAATTTTATAATTATAAAAAAATTAAACTCTTACAGCCAGTTACACTTTCTTTTTATTTGCTACAGGAATTTGTTCGAGTGATTCACTTGCAACGTTTAGGAAAGGACTGGATAATATGAGTTGTCTGGGGGTATTTCTTTAGTTCAAAGCATAAATATTTTATAAAATATAGAAGCTTTGAATGCAAAATAAATTAAAAATACTTTAAAGAAGGCCTAATGAAGTACAGAAGACCACTTTTAATATAATATAATATATATATATATATATATATATATATATATATATATATATATATATATATATATATATATATATATATATATATATATATATATATATATAATATATATATATATATATATATATATATATATATATATATATATATATATATATATATATATATATATATATATATATATATATATATATATACTACAAAATGAGGTAAAACTAACCATGTAAGGTAAAACTAACCGAATAGTCAACATATTTCAATGTTTTGTATAAAAGTAGTTTAATAAATGACAACAATAACAAATTTCCTCCTTTTTGGGTAGTTTTTTTTTTTTTTTTTTTCTTGACAAAATTTTTAAAAAAAATTCTAAGGTCTGTCACCCCCAAAATATATTGAATACATAACAATCAAACTAAGTGGATTTAAGGAATATGAAAGGTAAGTGTTTGCATATAAAATAATGTTAATTTTCAAAATATTAATAATGTTCTAAAGCAGGTTAAAACTAACCACTTAAAAAAAAAGTCAGAATAACTTTTATATATTTTTTTAACCAATCTAAGTAAAATTTTCAGAGGCTATTAAGTTGGGCAGGATACAAATTTTTAATTTAGAACAGTTTTTTGAATACCCAACTATTTTGATTCTATGCATGGGAAAATTTTAAAAATTTTTTCCTGTGCACAGCATCAAAATTTGTATACAAAAAATTGTTCTAAACAAAAAATATGTATTTCATCCATCAATACAACCTTTGAAAATTTCATTAATTTGCATGGATCAAAAAAAAAGTTATGCCCAAAAATTTTTCAAAAAAAGTTGTTTCATGATTACGGGTATTTGTGGTAATTCAACATTTTTGGCAGTCAACATGAAAAGTGCAAGTATAATAAAATGAATATCGATGATTTAAAATCTACAAGTCAATTATCAAGTTATTTTGACAAAGGGAATATGCCAAAAAATTTGCATAAATTTTACTCCCATACATGTCTTCAATTTTTGTCAAACATTTCAGTTTGAACACATTTTCTTCAAATTATGTTCTAGATAATCTATAATACTATTCTTATCCATTTATATTAAAAAAAAGCACTATTGAATAGCCATTTTTAAATATTGTCCAGTGGTTAGTTTTACCCTGTTTCATTTTTCCATCATCAATTTTTAAAGAATTTTTTTTTTTAAATGAGTAATTTGCATATTACCCTATATTTTATATAAAAAAAATCCAGAAAGGTTCATATTTCAAAAAATAAGTTTATAAATACAGTTATATCATATAATCCTGATTTTTCCCAACTCTCGAAAGTTGAAATTTTTAAAATATTGATTAGTTTTACACCATTTTACAGAATATATATATATATATATATATATATATATATATATATATATATATATATATATATATATATATATATATATATATATATATATATATATATATATAT
>SEYY01000081.1:0-12500 GCA_009176605.1 Armadillidium nasatum | reverse complement strand
ATTGATTATCTTTCATTGTACTTTTCATGAGATTGAATCTGTATTTATACTTATTCAATATCTCCTATTGCAATATAATTATTCCTGGAAGTTATTAAAAACCAAAAACCAAAATATAGTAAAGTAGTTATCTTGCAAGAATTATAGTAAAAGCCAATAAGCAAATAAGTATATGTCTGAACCTCGACTCAGCATGGATTTAGATACTTTCTTGGATAATGCTGAAAAACAGCAAGAGCCTGCTAATTTATTGGAGTTAAACGTTCCTATCACAGATGTTGGTGAAAATATGATTCCTGCAGATAGTGTGCGCAGCATTGTGGGAAACTTGAACGCACAAATGAGTACATTACAACAACGATTGGAAGAAGCCCGTCAGATAGCTGAAGAGAGTTCAGCAAGAAATGTAAATCTTAGAACAGAGGTCAAGAGGGATGATGAAGCAACAACCACTGCAAACGGTGAACGGGAAATCAAAACCACTCTTGAACAACCTTCTTTTACCTTGCCCTTCGAAATTGGCAATGGTCAGGAGGATGAATTACTTGACATTCGAGATACTTCTAGGTTTACGCATGCATCTGTGACTACTCCTACATGTCGGCCTATGTATACACAGGCACCCACCACAACAACTGTGTTTACAACAACTCCTCCTCCGACTATTAATTTGCTTCCCTTACCGACTCAACAGACTATAAACCCTTTGACGCAAAGTCAATTTACAATAACTCCACCTCCGACTATAAATTTTCCTCCCTTACCGACTCAACAGAATACAACCCCTTTGACGCAAAGTCAATTTGATATCTTACAACAACAAATGTCCGTGTTGACACAGACCGTTTCGTTGTTAACTATTCTCATTGATCGGTCGCACAAACCCAGAAATTATGGAACCAAAACCATATAGTTTTGAAAGTGAACAAGATTTAAACAAATTCTTTACCTATTTTGAGGAATATTGTTCAAGTAAATACCAGAATCGTCCCGATCAATGGATTCGATTATTAGAAAAATATTTATCTGGTAAATTTTTGCGCCTTTATAATGTTATCACTAAAACGACTACTCAATATTCTCTCGTCAAGGAACAACTCATAAAATGGTACAATCATGAGGAGAAGAGGAAGAACGAAAATCGACTTCGTGCCTACCATTCAGCTCGACGAAACAAGGGGGAGGACATCAATATGTTTGCACTAAGACTGGAGCAGCTAGCTTGTTTAGCATTCCCCGGCGTTAACATGCGAGAACACGAGTCTTTACGAACCGCTTTCATCCTCAGTTTACCAGTGGCTGTGCAAAGTAAACTCAGAGAATTTATCATTCAAAATGAGATGGGGATACAGAAAAAAGTTCCTTGGGAAAAACTGGTTCTCTTAGCAGATTCTTATGACAAGAGAAAGGAGCCAATATGGATCACAAACTCCAGATATATATTCGTACTCAGAACCGAATTATGAGAATGAGAGAGAATTACCACCAAAACAGAAAGATATCGAAGTTATACAAATTGACAACAGCACCCCACAAGTTACCTGGAGTGAAATGTTGAAAAGAGCTCCCCAAAACACAAGACGAGAAGATAGTCCTCAACGGGAAAAATCTAAGAACAGACAGCAGTCACTTCGGAAATCTAACCAACCACCGCGAATGACTTCTCCTAAGAAGTCAGAGATAAATAATGACCTTTATTGCACATATTGTGGAAAAAGGGGTCACATTGTTGATGAGTGCTATAAGAATTTGGGTATTTGCAGTTATTGCAAATTAAAAGGGCACATTCGTAATGAATGTTTTTACATTAAAAATAACAATTCCTTAAGGCCTAGAAAGTTTATTCCTGAGTGTCCCTTTTGTGAAGGTTCCCATCTTGGGATTAACTGTACTTCTAAGGGGAATAAGTATAATAGGAGGGTTCCTTATCAAAATAGTGGGCAAGATAGTGGGAATACTAGTACTAGTCAGAATCCTAATAGATCTGATACTAATCAATCTTTAGAACCAAGCCCTTTGTCTCAACGAAATCCAGAAAATAGAACCAATAGAACCAGAACTTTTGAAAATTCGTCCCAAAATGGTCAAGCGACTTGGAATAATCAGGGAGCGAAACCTAAAACTAATTATATAGAACAGTGTCGTATGTGCGGATACTCACATTACGAAGGGGATTGCACGGATAATTCGGGAAACTACTCTGCTCCACAGCAATGAGCCAGGCTGTGGAAGATTCAAATGATAGGGATAATTCCTTGGCTCAGGTAAATAAAAAACTTAATACTTATATTGAAAGCTTACCAAAGGAGACTTTGGATCCTTCATATCTAGATCCGAATGTATATTTATGTCAAGCAGATATAGATCCTCTTATAGTCAATATCTCTTTTGACACTGATCAGACTTGTTTTTTTGATTGTATGATAGATACGGGTGCAGGTGTGAGTTTACTGAACGAAGGAGTATTGTCCCAATTGAAAAATGTAAAGCTAAGACCCTCCACAGAGGTAAAAGCCATTAGGGGGTTTGGTAATCAAAAGAAAATTATGATCACATCTTTTTTGGAACTACCCTTAAGATTCGATAGTGGTTTTACCACTAAAGCAATTCAGTTATTCATTGTTCCTGTAGAATACATGAATCATAATGTAATCCTGGGAGCTGTTGCCCTGAAGGAAAATAATTTATTACCTGATTTAACTCGACGAGAGTTAATTCATAGGCGTAAAAATAAATTACAGACAATAGCTAAAGACATAAGCTTCAAGATACCATTTTATAATTGCATTGTTCCGGACTTTACGGTACTCCCAGCTTACCAATGCAAAATGGTCCCTATTGAAGTTCCTAATGTACCTAACATTTATGGTAACCCAATTGTAGAATTCCAAGGGGTAGAACATCCTCAGGTAACTATATTGTCAGGGATTTTAGATCTTAGGTTAGGGAAATTTTGAAATAGCAGTTCTAAATACTTCTGATAAAGAACAATATTTTCGAAAAGACACTGTAATTGGGAAATTAAATTCAGCAGATGAAAGTAATATAATTTCCGTAAACTGTGGGTCAGCACAGTTAAATACAGTCGACTCAGTAGAATACTGGACTGTCGAAAGAATTCGTACGGCGTTTGAATTCAAGGTAATGTCATTATCCGTCGAACAAGAGGATGAACTGATTAATGTTTTATTAAAACATCCACAAGTTCTGAGTACTGGGGATGACGATGTAGGATTAGCTAAAAACGTAACTCATTTTATTGAATTGGAAACAGACAAACCAATTAGAATACCCGTTAGACGATTCCAAGGACCTCTAGCTCAGGAAATCGAGAGAGAATGTGACAACTTATTGCGCGAAAACATCATCAGACCTAGCAAATCACCTTATTCAGCTCCAGTCGTACCGGTAAGAAAACCTGATGGTTCTTTACGACTGTGTATAGATTATCGTAAGTTGAATGGTGTAACCAAGGGTGATTCCTTTCCACTACCCAATTTAATCGATATGATCTATAATATGTACGGGAATACCTATTTCTCTACTATAGATCTTATCAAAGGGTATTATCAGATTGCTATGGACCCTGATAGCGTTGAAAAAACTGCATTTTCTACACCATTTGGGCAGTATGAATACCTTAAAATGCCTTTCGGAGTCAAGAATGGACCTGCTACATTCCAGCGGGGCATGATGATTGCTCTTGCTGGAATACCGTGGGAAAAAGTGATGGTCTACCTAGATGATATCATTATCCTGGGAAAGACATTTGAAGAACATCTACAAACACTTGATCAGGTCTTGACGGCACTAGAAACAAATGGGTATAAACTGCGTCCGAAGAAGACAACGCTCTGCAAAAAAGAAGTTGAATTCCTAGGTCATAAAATTTCCAAAAAGGGAATCTTACCATTGGACAAAAATCTTAAAGGAATACTAGAGTTTCCCATACCAGCTACAATAAAACAATTAAGACAATTCTTGGGTATGGTGAATTTTTACAGACGGCATATCAGGAATTGTTCTCAAATTTCGAAACCATTATCCTCACAAACGGGAGGTAAAACAGTAATGTGGACACCAGAATGTCAAAGTGCATTTGAAGAATTAAAAAATGCCTTGGTAAGTCCCACACTGTTGGGTTTTCCTGATTATAACCCCAACGCTTCTCCATTGGAATTGAATGTCGATGCATCACTTATAGGTGCTGGAGCCTGTCTATCCCAAAAACAAGATGGCTTGTATCGTCCTATAGCATTCATATCTACAACATTCACTAAAGCTCAGCAGAATTATAGTACTATAGACAAGGAGCTTACCGCTTTACGGTGGGCGTGTAAGTCATTAAAACCATTCCTTAGGGGAATTAGATTTGTACTATATACTGACCATTTACCTCTTATATATCTACAAAATATGAGCATGGTTGATGGAAGATTGGCCCGTACTTGGGAGGAACTGAACGAATTCGATTTTGATCTTAGACACATAGAGGGTAAGAAAAATCTTGTCGCTGATGCCTTGTCTAGATCTCCTATACCTAACCTAGAAAAAGGTGAATTATCCGAAAATTGGAAATCCGCAGAATTCATACCTCCAGGGTTTGAACTAGTAGAGGTACCAGGAGGGGGAAATGCTCTATTCATGTGTTTTTCCTTATTTCTTTTTGGGAATTTGGACAATCACATGGACCTCAGAGAGATGGTGGTGGATGAACTTTTGAAGAAATTAGACCGTTATAACCTAAAAGAAAAAAATATCCGAAAAAAAATCCGATCCATGCGAAATAGTGGACAAATCCCGATTCCAGAGGTTATAGAGGCTTTCTGTAATATGTTTCAGACCACTGTCAAAGTATATTACAACTATGAAAGGCCTATAATTTATGGACACCAATACACGGACCAAGTTTGTGTATTGACAATGTCTTGGAGGGATCCACTATAATTATCTGAAACCATATCCAGTGATTAAAACCGCAATGAATGAGGTAATTATCAATATTTATCAGATTTCTGCATTATATGATAATGTTGATCTATCTCATAATAATATCAATGAACTTGACATTATGAGAGATCAAAATGATGATCCCATCATTAAATCATTGATAAGACATGTCTCTTTGAAAATTCAAGCCAATCGGTGGCCTAAGACTTTAAAAATTTTTAAACCCCATATTAATGGACTGAACTTAGACAATGATATCTTATATTATGTACACCCAAATGGTAAAACACAGTTTGTAATCTCTTTTAATCTATTACTGTCCATAGTTATTAGATTACATTGGAATTGTGCTCATATAGGCAGGAACAAATTGTTAGAACTCGTCTATAAATATTTATGGCACCCACGAGTAAATCAGGTTGTGTCCGACATTGTTAGATGCTGTCCTACCTGCCAACAACTTAAAACACATTCCAGTAATGTAATGGTACCAACTTTAAAAATCACAGCTAGTAGTCCATTTGACTTAGTAGCAATGGACTTACTACAATTTCCAACAACCATGGCTGGAAATAAATATGCTGTTGTACTGATTGACCATTTTTCTAAATGGGCTAACGTAGTAGCCGTCCCAGATAAGCAAAGTATCACTATAGCAAACGTACTACGCAATAAAATCTTGCCTTTCTTGCCAAAAATTCCCACCAGAATGTTAACAGATAACGGAATGGAATTTGTGGCTGACCCATTTCAAAATGTTTTAGCTGAATTTAACATCAAACATATAAGGACCTCACCTTTACATCCTGCTAGTAATGGGATGTGTGAAAGGTTTAACCGCAGTTTAATTCAGTCACTCAAGTGCTTAGTATTAGAACATGCTACA
Organism: Armadillidium nasatum; assembly: GCA_009176605.1. NCBI lineage: Eukaryota > Metazoa > Arthropoda > Malacostraca > Isopoda > Armadillidiidae > Armadillidium > Armadillidium nasatum. Next base: position 6,664 of record SEYY01000081.1, on the reverse strand, counting down.
GATTGGGATGAGGAGCTACCTTCCTCTGTAATCATCTATAATCATACCAGACATAGTACTTTACAGGCATCTCCATCAGATTTCTTATTGAGAAACGCTCATACTGAAATTAAACATGCTTTCCCTCAATATTGGAATGAGGGTACCCCGAATTTTCAACCATATAAAAAAGGCCAGTGGGTAGCCAAAAAGGTTATAAGTAAAGGTCATCATGTAGCTAATAAATTTAAAAATAATTGGGAAGGACCATTCATCGTCACTGCAGTCAATAAAAATAGAGTAACTTACCTAATTAAAAGAGTCGGTAATAATAGTGCTAAGGAAGAAAAGATCCATCACTCACACTTACGTAAATGGGTGGACATTCCAAAATATTTACAGAGGAACCCACTATTTCGGGAACGGGTTTTCCAAACAGATGACGAAGAAGATGATGATACAATGTTAGGGGAATTAGACCAACAACTCATTGTTAGAAGAATCTGACTTTTCTGACGAAGTTTCAAATGTCGTTAGCAAAGATGATTATGGAGATTATAATGAATCTTCAATTGATGAAGATGATTTTGAGGGATTTCCTGTAGATAATGGATGGAACATCAAGACAGACAAACATTTTAGATAAATTAGTGAGTGAATTAGAGCGATTGCAGAATATACAGAATAGGGTATCATCAGAACAACGGCGAGATAACTCGGTGGAAATTGGAGTCGTAGAGAATGTAAACGTGCCGACAGTCACAAACAATGACAGTAGTATAGATTTGTCAAATATTTCACCTATTAGTTTAGTTTTTTCTGTCTGTAGTTTTTCACCTTCTTTTTCTCATTCACATATATTTTCTAGAACAAAGGATTCTCTTTGTACCATCAGCTATTCCCCTGAATTTCAACAAACCTTGTGCTCTATTATCGAACCCAATGTTAATCTAGAGGAGCCAACTAATCAAGATATTCTCTTTGATTATCCAGTCTACAATAGTAAAACTCCTGAAGTGACTGAGTTTTCCTTCAGTGGATTTGAAGTACCTCAAGACAATTCTTTTGAGTTTAGCGGATTCAAGGAACCTACACTTCAATGGACATCACTCCACAATTCGAAAGACTCTCTAATAGATCAAGTTTTTGGAGATGGTTCGGGAGCTGAAGCATTGGAATTGGAATGGGATGATTCAGCTTTAATAAATGTATCGCCACTATCGGAAAGTACATATCAAGAAAGAATCATACAGGACAAACAAGATTCATCTTGTGAACCTACTGATGATTGTACCGTTACTGATCACACACAGTCTCCAAATACTTTATTACAATTTTTGGCTGACAATTATCAACTTACAGACATTTCTTCAATTCCCGATTTGGATGAATTAACTCCAACTTATTCCATAGAGGGAGAAGTATTACTGAAAAGAAGAATATCTCAAACTTATAATCTAGAAACTGGGAAAGTTACACAAACAATAACACCTAGAGTGGTAATAGAACCAGTTGGTAAACGAACGTTCACCAGATCACAAGGGAAAGCACAGGAGTATCCTAATGTAATGTCCAAACCTTTGGAGTGGAAGGAGTGGAAAACTAACCCTGTTATTTTTTCTGCTGCTATCTCTACTACTATTTCTACTACTATTTCAGCTGCTATTTCGACTCCTATCAATACGACTAGGTAGTTATCGGTATCGTTATCGGTAATAGATGGTATCAGTATCAGTATCTGTTATAGACATATCATTATGACAAAGTAGTTTATCGGGATCAGTATCGGTTGTAGACATATCACTACGACAAAGTAGTTATCGGCATCGGTATCGGTTATAGAGGTATTGGACAGAACAAAAAGCTAGGTTATATTTTGGTCTTATGAAGTCTCTATAATGATGAAAACAAAGTAAAACTAGATAATCAGATTATCATTTCAATGTTAAATTCAGTCAATTCTTTAGTTGTCCCATAAAATTAACTTATAAACCCCTATTGGTTGTTATTAAACGATTCCTACTCTCCAAAATGAATAATACAAACATTCCATTTTCCCTTTAGTGGAGATAAAATCATTTTTAAGTTTGTTTTCGTGAAGAATTATTTTGCCCCCATTCCTATTCTAACGTAAAGTAATTGATTTGAGAATTTTATTAGTTGGAAAAAGATCGAGTTGATGTTATTGAGGTGTTGCGAGAAATGGGAGATGATAATTATATAATTAAATTAATAATTTTTTTTCTATTTTCATTTCCTTTAGACATCCTAGGAAGCGAGGAAAGGGTAGATCAATATGGCTGAAAACAATCAATCCACAAGAAAAATTCATATGCTGGTTGTAGGAAGTTCGGAAGCTGGCATTTTTAGAACAGGGCATGCTTTCCTCAGAGATGAATATAATATTGCAGTATATGTCGTAAATCATTCAGGATGTACCCTTGAACAAAGTTTAGGACTCCTTAAAAGAGCCATGAAGCCTCACTTTGACATCATTCTTGTGTGGGCATTAACTCCACTGGCATGGATACGCACTACCATTCGTACACGGGGAAGAAGAGAAATGACTGTTTTCCGACCTAATCCTTTCTTCTCCATCAATGCCATACCCGGTATAATGGCCCAAATTACGACACATGCTTTTAGTAGGAATAACCAATGTCGGGTATACCTCGTTATACCTGCAGTTAAAGACATGTACACGTTTAACCAGACTAGACTGATCAGAGAATGGGGCCCAACTTACAAAGATTTCTTAAACGATGATGACCGCCTCAATCCTATAGTCATGAACAAACACTCCTGTCATGTTTACGAACAATTTAAGTCCCTTGGTCAAGATCAATTTCATTGGCCAGGCAAATTATTAATGTATGGAAATTTTGCACTCAATAGTTATTATGGAAAATACTCTCGTAAGTACAAGTATAAACAGCAGAAAACTCCTCATGCTGCCTATCTTTGTGGCGAATCATTGAGTTTAAACCTTGGCTTGATCCCAGATGGTCTCCACGGAAATCAAACATTCCTCAAATACTTTATGATAGCCCACAGATGGGTATTGGACCCTTTTCGGGAGGTTGAAAGACCTTTACCACCCGGTGGAAAAAGAACCAGACATATATCCGAACAACACCAAAGAATGTTGGAATATTCTTTACATTCCAATCACCTCCATACAGATGTGGAGCGAAATGAAGCAAGAACCGAGGATGAATCGGATTCTGTTGGTGATGAAGAGGAACCCCAAAGCCAGAGGAGGAGGATAGAAGAAGAACCACATAACCCAACCCATGATCGAGTTGGAGAAATACTTTATAGATTCGTCGACCTAGAACAACCTTCCACGTCTCATGAAGGTCGCAGTTTTCGAGACCGAAACCATTCACCAACAGAGTACCGTGGAGTATGTGAAGCCCAATGGGTGGTCTCTCCTGAATCAAGCTCAATGCAAATGCGTGTAGTAGGGATGCAAGATTATTCTTCGCTCCCACCGCCGTTATTACCTAATCATGACCATGTAAATAGTAGTAACCCTGTCTCCTTAACTAACCCACCTAACCTACCTTCTTTTCATATAAACTTAAATAATTCCCGAGTTGTAAGCCTCCAAGCTAAAGTATACGATATTTTAGCGGAATTTGACCTTTTAAGAAGGCGTAACCGACAAGAAAAATTAGAAATACTCGATGAATTATCCCAGGCGATCGAGATAATAAAAGCAATACTCCGAAATCAACAGTGGGTATAAGTAAAAGGGGGGGTTAAAGATTTAGGAGGGGAGGGTGAAAGGGAGAGTGTAATTAAGAATTAAATTTATATTTATATAAATTTCAACTTCTACTCAGAGTATTATTTTTTTATTATTTCTAAAGAATTTTATAATTTTGTAAACATTTTTTTATTAAAATACTTTTTCTTTTGCAGTATAAGAGATAGTTCTTACATTTTTTTTGAGAGTTATTCAATTCTTATTTTCGACTTAAATATAAAAATTTGAATAATATATAGAGAGTATAGATTTTTGTAAAACAAGATTCTTTAAGTGCAGCTGTGATTTGGGAAATCCAAATTCGAGCTAATTATTTTTGATCTCAATCTCAAATTAAATCCTTGAACCCATACAGGTAACCGGGCCGTTAATTTGTCCTATGTTAAACGTTTGGAAAATAAAATATAATAATAATGAAAATTAAATTGATATATGATGCACACATGTATATGTGTATACACATATACATGAGTGTACTCATTGTTTGTAATTTTGTTAGGTTTTAGTTTGAAGGATTGCATAAAGGAAGGCAATTTTGATTGAAAAAGAGATAACAAGTCCTATATACAACAGGTTTGTTAAAAATTGCGAATCATATAAATAATAAAAATGTTTAATTAAATTTTGTAAATACGTACTCACATATATATATGTATACATATATATATGTGGGTGGGTATATAGTTTATATTTTACTAGGACTTCTATTCTCGGATTTGATTTTAACCTTGGAATTAAACCGGACTTCTATTGTTGGAATTGATCTCTGATGGTGTCGGGTGTTTGATCCTGTGTTGTCACAAGAGCGAAATTTCAATAAATAAATAATATCTCAATCGATCTCTTTCTCAAGATAAATCTTGAGATACTTAGATAAGTTTTCACAAATTTTACTTACATCTCGTACGTTCTTATTTCCTATCGTAATTCCTTTCTTGATCTTTCCTATTACTAACAATTAATAATTTCCGCCGCTCTTCTCTAACATCGACTCGATCGCCCTGGGACCGGTAAAATCACAAAGTAATAATCAGAACTTAATTGGTTATATATACATATATATATATAATTTGAAATTGAAAATTGTCTTTGTAAAAGTTATTTATTTTTGAATTTGAATTGCTCATTTGGAGATCTAAAACAGTTGTCACAGTTACTTACAAATAAAGGTTAGTTTAAGTTGAGAAGCTTCTTTTCCCTGTGTCTGAAGCCCTTATTGATTGACTTTGAGACTTTAGGAAATAGACCACTTACTAGTTACTGACGAACCGACCGAGTGACGAAAACTTTAGTTACTTGGAAGACATAACATTTCTCAAACATTACTATCTACGTGTTCCAAGGGAGGGTCCAGTGACCGAACACCTGATGAATTAAGAAACGTCTGGCCACGGTTAGAGTTTAAAAACCTCAAAATACACGGTGAGTTAGATGTATATTGTCTTTTATTTTATGTGAGGGAATAAGGGCCTTAAAAATTGTGATACCTGTTGGGCTGCCGACAACACAACATAATACACTTCAGAGAGTTGGGTTGGAAGCCTTTTGCTCCCCCTTACAACGTGTTAAAAAAATTGTATCTAAAAAATGAAAATAAATTTTCTTTTCTTTTATTGTTAGTAAAGGCTCCCTAAATAACAAACGCTCGTGTGCCATGCATTTGCAACTTGTATTATAAAAATATGCATTATTGCAGTACAGCAATGAAAATCGTAAATGCATGGCAACGATCATTTGTCTAGGGGGGCTCTGCCCCCTTTACCCCCCGACCCGTGAGTGATGGTGATAAATTTTCACTTAATTCTCTCTATATATATATATATATATATATATATATATATATATATATATATATATATATATATATATATATATATATATATATATATATATTATTATTATTATTATTATTACACTTACCCCATATCCCGCATCATGCAAAATTCTTGTAAATTTTAACTATTATTTCCATTTTTAGCTTCACCATATTTTAAAATATAGCAACTCGTCAAAACATTGAGATTTTTTTTTTTTTTTTTTTTTTTTTTGAGAGCGGCCTCACCAACGAGTTCACGTGAGAGAGTTTTATAATGGCGGCAAACGATATTATGACGTCATAATTATTTCTATTATTTTAAACTTTTTTTTTTAATTTAAGTGTTTTTTTAATTTTTTTTTCTTACAAAAAAATTTGGCGTTTGTCGATTAACCAAAAAAAAAGCAAACATATCATTTCCTTTTTGTAGTTACGCTGAGAAGAAAACAAAAAAAAAACGGCACGTCGTATCAGTTTCAGTTGAACTCGCAACGCGTGAATAAGTAGTTTCAATCGAACTAGCAACCCGTAGGTATGTAGGTATTTTCAGCAACCTTGTCTCGTACGAAAAAATCCACTCCCGTGAACGCTACAATTACCCAAGATTTTCCTTTGGGAGAAACTAAATCAGGTACATCATAAGCTTATACAGAGAACTCAAATTTATATGAGGTTCAGCAATTTTAGGGCTACCATAACAGTTGTGCTCATATCTAGTATAAAAAGGCATTAGTACCAGTACTTTGTTATCATTATTATAAAATTTTCAAAGCTACTATCAATATCACTATCCTCAATGGGACTGACATAACTACAATTAACAGACAATTTAATTTTGCATTCAGGAGGAATGCTCAACAAGTCATGCACTGGTCAATTAGCAAAATTGTTAGAAAAAAAAGGGGGTCCATTCTCCCAGAAATGTTTAAGTTCATTGAACTTTTAAATGTAACAATTTATGTCAACAAATCAGTAGAGTTACTATTAGTATCAGTGTACCTGAAGAAAATAGGTACCTTAAATTCAGAAATTAACTCATTTTTTGCTAGTTCAATATCTTTAAGTCTATTTTTAACCATTTTAGACTTACACTTAGG
>SEYY01000080.1:69939-87439 GCA_009176605.1 Armadillidium nasatum | reverse complement strand
GATGATTCGTTATTTGGTGGTAGAACTAAACCTTTTGTTCACTACTACCCGCCGACAGAGGGAAAAAACATTATGTATCTAGATTATACATCTCTTTACCCATATGTACAAAAACGGATGAAATATCTGTGTGGTGCACCGGAGAAACTTGTTGGAGATAAAGTCCCTGATATTGAATCCTTTGAAAAAGATCTCAATGAAAAATATTTTGGTGTTGCTTTTATTAAAATCCTTCAACCTCAGGGCTTATGTATTCCTGTACTTGCTGAAAGAGTTAAAAAAAGATTAATGTTCCCTCTATGCAGTAACTGTGCTAAAGTGAAATGTGAGAAATGCACCCATAACAAAAATGAAAGAGCTATTAATGGAGTTCTTACAACACCTGAAATTCAGTTGGCTCTGGACATGGGGTACAAAATCCTTAAGATTTATGAAGTCTGGTCCTTTAAAGGAAAAGAGTATCTCTTTGAGCAATATGTGAATTAAGACAGAAGCTTCAGGACCTCCAGCGGGTATTCGTCAAGACGATCCCCACTATTTTGAAAAGCTGAAAGAATTTGTGAGGCTTTTTAGACAAAAAGAAAGTGTGGAGCTCGATATCAATAACATCAAAAAGAACCCTGGGATGCGATTCATCGCAAAACTGTGCCTAAACAGTTTGTGGGGAAAATTTGCTCAAAATTGTCCCTCCAGGGAGACAAAAATATGTAATAGTGACAAGGAAGTATGGGAATTGATCAACCAATGCGACATTGAAGTTAGTGAAGTAATACCAATAGGACCAAATTATGTTGTAACAATTATGAAAAATAAATTGAGTGAGCGATCTTCAAAAGTCACAGATATCCATATTGCATCTTTCACTACATCCTATGCACGCATCAAGTTATATGAGTTATTAAACAGTGTTAATCATAAAGCTTTATACTGTGACGCTGACTTTTGCATTTTTGTCACAGATGAAAATGATAAAGGTTCGGAAACTGGGAATTTTTTAGGTGAGCTGACGGATGAGCTTGACGAATATGGATATGGAGCCTATGCTGATTCATTTGTATGCACAGGTCCAAAATCTTATGGACTTAGAATACGTACGTCCGATAAAGACATAAAGCATATCGTCAAAGCAAAAGGTCTAACCATCAATGAACAAACAAGAGATGTTATTAATTTCAAAAACTTATTAGAATTAACTCTCGAGAGATGCTTTGAAAAAGATAGTGCTCATGATGAATCTTTATACCATTACATTAAAGATACCGATGTCACTGTAAAAGTTAAAAATGAAATACAACTTAGAAAACATAACTGAAAGATACCGACGATTACGAGTTACCTCACAAGTCACGTTCTGGAATGAACGAACCAACAACTCACTATGCTAAGTCACAAGTTAACAACAGAGAAAGAACACATCATGTTGTACCTAATACAATATTTCAACCTGGAAAATTTGGCGGTGTTAGTCGTGTGACAAGTTCAAAGAAGGTGCAATTCACCGCCAATAAGCGTATTTTTATCAGAAATTCGTGTAGAACATTCCCGTATGGATTTAAGGGGACAATATTATCTTTGCAAATCAATATATATATATATATATATATATATATATATATATATATATATATATATATATATATATATATATATATATATATATATATATATATATATATATATATATATATATATATATATATATATATATATATATATATATATATATATATATATATATATATATATATATATATATATATATATATATATATATATATATATATATATATATATATATATATATATATATATATATATATATATATATATATATTATATATATATAATATATAAAAAATAAAAAAAAAAAATATATATATATAATATAATATATATATATATATATATAATATATATATATATATATATATATATATATATATATATATATATATTATATATATATATATATATATATATATATATATTATATATATATATATATATATATATATATATATATATATATATATATATATATATATATATATATATATATATATATATATATATATATATATATATATATATATATATATATATATATATATATATATATATTTAAATAGCATATGTATTTTAAATAAAGCTGTGTTAATAAACGACCCCTTTATTATTATCCTTGTTGTTGCTTGGTTGCTTATGTTTGTGTTTATGTGTATGTGTGCATGCGTGTGTGTGGTTGTGACTTGCACAGTTGTTTTAGTTGTTTTGGATATTTTAGGGTATTACGAGCCTTAGGGCATCTATGTGTGCTAGTTAAACTAGTCTGATTGACGTATTTTACATGATTTATGTGTTTTACATGTCTTAAGATAAATAAATCATGTTTTTTTTTTTATTTTAATGTAATTTTTATTTATTTTTTTATATTTTTTATTTTTTTTATTTTTATTTAGTTTTTTGTTTTTGTTTTTTTTTCTTTAATATTTATGTAATTTTTATATTTTATTTACCCTAATTAGGCTACTTTGGTTTGTTTTAGAATGCCGCATAGATGACTAAGGACCTGTAGGATTGTAAAAGTATCTTAAAGAAGCATAAACAACATAAAACGCCTAATTAGTTAGTTGTTTTGGCTGTTTTATGTTATTAAACATAGTTGTCTATGTCTCCACAACTTTGCGCGGGTAATTAAACACAGCATAAATAGCCTAAACAGCAAAACTACTTTAGCTGTTTTATTGTAGTAAACATAATTGTCTATATCTCCAAAACGTTATTAAAGTATGTGTAAACAGCGTACATACGTCAACTAACCTTTATTTTAAATATCTCCGATTAATCGTTTAATATATTGGTCATTATATCGTTCGTTCATTAAAATATCTCGGTCTAAAGTCGATCATTCGGTTTAAAAACCCGTTTGTGCTGTTGAAATTGCCAAATCCGAGCTAACTTCCGTCTAAATGAGCGTGAAATCCTGGCTGAATTCCGACTAAATTCGGGGCAAGCTCGAAAATCGTGGCTTAAAGGTAGAAAATCGCGGAAAATTGGTCCAAATTGATGGAAAATTTGGTTAAGAATGGTTAAAGTTGATGAAAAATTAGTGAAAAATGGTAAATATTGATGGAAAATAAGTGAAAATTGGTAAAAATCAAGGCGTAAGGGTAGAACAATCGTGAAATTTTATGAAAGTCGTGGCGTAAAGGTAGAAAAATCTTGAAAATGTTGGAAAAATATGAAAATTTTGAAAGTTTTTGAAAATTTTTGGAAATTTTTTTGAAGTTGGAGAAAACCTACCTTTTTCAGGTCCGGTTATCCGGTTAAAAAACCGAGCGTCTGTGAAAGTGGGGTCCTCACTACTATATATATATATATATATATATATATATATATATATATATATATATATATATATATATATATATATATATATATATATAGGATAAAAAAAACATATAAATAAATTTATAAAAATAAATAATATAATAAATAATATATATATATATATATATATATATATATATATATATATATATATATATATATATATATATATATATATATATATATATATATATATATATATATATATATATATATATATATATATATATATATATATATATATATATATATATATATATATATATATATATATATATATATATATATATATATATATATATATATATATATATATATATATATATATATATATATATATATATATATATATATATATATATATATATATATATATATATATATATATATATATATATATATATATATATATATATATATATATATATATATATATATATATATATATATATATATATATATATATATATATATATGCTAATGTATGGCTAATAATAATAACAATAATTATCAGATTTTTTGACACTTCACTTTTCGTTTCTATAACCAATGATTAGAACGTCCTGTGAATAAAAAAATGAAGGCCATTACGATACAAAACCCTTTCATACCCACAGCCACCACACTCACTCAATCATACATCCAACACTGGAAACATGGCTAAAATCAAACAGAATGACTGCTTCCCCCGAAAAATCCTCAATTACTCTTATTACCATCCATAGACAGCTATCTTCTCTCTACCCCTAGGTAAAACTAAATAATACCCTCATTCCTTTAAATAAATTCCCAAAGATCCTAGGCCTCACATATGGCACACACTTCACCTTCTCAAAACACATCCAAAACATAACCAACACTGCAAACAGGAAATTAAACATCGTTCGAACACTGTCATATAACAATTTCAGTAACGAACTAACCACTTTCATCATAGCATACAAACTGTTCATCAGACCAACACTTAATTATGCATCTCCAGCCTGGTACCAGGCCACCTCACCCTCAAACACAGAGAAGTTACAAAAAAACAAAATATTGCTCTTCGAATCACCACAGGTTGCACTAGAATTACCCCAATTCAGCATTTACACGATGAAACAAAAATACACCCGATCCGTGTTCACCTAGACATGATAGGAACCTAATTCTACACAAACACTTTACACATATCACATCCCTGTCATTATACCCTAAGAGATCACACAAGACACCGTCTAAAACTATCTCCATCATTCCCTGCCCAATACTACAGTAACATATTCAGAACCATTCCACCTACTGCAAATGACACACAACTAATCAAACGCATACTAAATTAAACACTAAATTATCTAAACACCCGCCAACCAAATCATCTTTACAACGAACAACCCACCAACATAGCAAATAAACAAAACACATTACCACGCCAAACCCAAATAACCCTATCCAGATTAGGGTCAGGCCACCACCCTAAGCTACAAGCATACAAACATAGATTCGATATACAAAATACACTATCACCAATATGTCAAAGGTGTATTCAAGAACTAGACACAACAGAACACCTCCTTATGAGATGCCCCTCCCTCACACAACACAGAACCCTCCATCACATCTCCTCTCTGAGAGACCTTTGGGTACGGCTGGCGGCCGTTGCGGATTTCCTAAAAGCAGTGCGGCCTTCCAGTGAGGAAGGCTCAAGGGGAAAAAAAGTATATATATATATATATATATAATATATATATATATATATATATATATATATATATATATATATATATATATATATATATATATATATATATGTTTAATTGTTGACAAGGAAATATAGTGTTCTCATCTTAAGGTTTCAGATTTTAACTATTTCTTAGTACACATACTACTTTCTCGAAGGGTATTCCGAGATCCAACTTAGCTTCTGTTCTGCGAGCTTAAATTCAAAATCATTATTGTTCCACCTCAACTTAGACAACAGGGACAGAATCCAACCTGACATTAACCATTTTCTTAATCACTGAAAAACTGTTTTTTTTTCTTTTCTTGCATCAAACAAGGTTGACTTACTATCTTTGACTTTTCTGATGCATTATTTTACACAAAGCATAAGATCTTTCTCCAAGTTTGAAATCCTTCTCAGTTTCGTCTTTAAGAAGTTGGTTGGTTGTTGTGTAAAATTCTGTAAAATACATTTGCTATTTCAAATAGTTCATTAAATAAGATCATGATTATTTTTATTAAAAACTTTTTTTTAAATTCATTAATATGTTTTGTTAACGCATTCCTTACTTGAGATTTTAAATTAAATGGTTTCTATTTCAGCTCCAAATACTGAAGAGCGCCTAATTCGGGAGATGAAGTGCCCGACACTGACGTTATTCCTCGTTACCCTTGTAAATACTGGAACACTAGTTTGCTTGCTTTTTGACCATTTTATTTCTATTTATGTATCACTTATAGGAAGGTGTGTTCTTCGACCGTCAATGGTTGCTGTTGGAACCGCATTTTTTAGACTAAGGTCAGTTTGTCAGTTTTATTTCTGAAATATTTTGTTGCCTCATAACATTTTAAGTATATAAAAAATAACATTCTAAATTTGTTGAACAAAGGATTGATAGTTTCTTCAGAAAGCATTCTTTTGTATAAATTATGGAATAACTTTAATCACAAATTGGAATAACTTTAATCACAAATTGGTAAGATCAAATAAGATGGAATAAATATTCAGTAGAAGATTCTTTTATTTAAATTATAAATTTTAAATTATAAATCGCACCTGATGAGAAGGATAATAATTCCTAGAAATTTGATTGCGTTTTGTAGTTTTTTAAAATTTCTATTTTTACCGGTCTCAATACTTTGTTAATTCCCAAATTTTTAACTTATTATTTTTATTATTTTATTTAGTGGTTTAATAACTATTATTGTAACAGAGTGCGAGTGTTTTAGTTCTCTTTAATAATTTTTAATATATATATATATATATATATATATATATATATATATATATATATATATATATATATATATATATATATATATATATATATATATATATATATATATATATATATATATATATATATATATATATATATATATATATATATATATATATATATATATATATATATATATATATATATATATATATATATATATATATATATATATATATATATATATATATATATATATATATATATATATATATATATATATATATATATATATATATATATATATATATATAGGTTTCCTGCTGAACATTTTGATAGATTAAACGGAATCTGTGGGACTGTGGCAGCCATTTTCCTTATAATTCAGTATCCATTGTTTATTTGGGCTCAAGAGAATTTCCATCTGGTAAGATCAAAAGTGAAAAAAATTTTGAAAGTGAAGCAAAGTATTTTCGATTACTTTTTATATATTTAAATTTTATAAAAAGATACATAAAAGAAGGAAAAAGATACAGGGAAAAGGAAAGCAATTTGTACTTTTTTATTTTTGTTTTAAAATTTCTTAAGGTTTTTATGTTTATAAATAGTTTCATAATTTATTCTCAATAAATATATTGTTAAAATGTCTTAGTAAATTATTTTTAATTGTTTTATATTAAGTGGTTTCCTATTATATATATATATATATATATATATATATATATATATATATATATATATATATATATATATATATATATATATATATATATATATATATATATATATATATATATATATATATATATATATATATATATATATATATATATATATATATATATATATATATATATATATATATATATATATATATATATATATATATATATATATATATATATATATATATATATATATATATATATATATATATATATATATATATATATATATATATATATATATATATATATATATATATATATATATATATATATATATATATATATATATATATATATATATATATATATATATATATATATATATATATATATATATATATATATATATATATATATATATATATATATATATATATATATATATATATATATATATATATATATATATATATATATATATATATATATATATATATATATATATATATATATATATATATATATATATATATATATATATATATATATATATATATATATATATATATATATATATATATATATATATATATATATATATATATATATATATATATATATATATATATATATATATATATATATATATATATATATATATATATATATATATATATATATATATATATATATATATATATATATATATATATATATATATATATATATATATATATATATATATATATATATATATATGATGGATGGAGTGATACCAAAATTTTTACCGATACCTAAAAATTCCTCGAAGCCGATACCCGATACCCGATACCTGAAAATATGCCGATACTTGCCGATACTACTACCGATACCACTACCGATACCGATACTTTACTTCTATACAAATTTTTTTCCGATACAGATACCGATACCGGTATCGGAAAATATGCCGATACTTGCCAATACCGATACCGATACAGATACTTCACTCCATCCCTAATATATATATATATATATATATATATATATATATATATATATATATATATATATATATATATATATATATATATATATATATATATATTAGCCGTTCTGACCCTTCTAACTATAGACCTATAGCTCTCACCTGTGTTTTATCTAAAAATTTTGAAACTCCTCAACTCAAATTTCCTGGATCATTTGAGTCTCATTCTCTTCTCTCTGATCACCAGTATGGCTTTCGTCGCTCGAGGTCAACTGGTGACATACTTTCCTATCTTACTGATCTATGGTCTTCTGCCCTTAGGGACTTTCGGGGAGTCTTGTGTGGTGGCGCTTGACATATCCAAGGCTTTTGACCGGGTATGGCATGCGTCGCTGCTCTCTAAGCTCCCTTCCTTTGGGTTTCCTCCTTCCTTTGCTTACTCTTGTCTAGTTTTCTCTCAGATCGTTCCATTTCGGCAGTTGTAGATGGAGCGACCTCTTCCTCCTTTTCTGTCAACTGTGGTGTTCCTCATGGTTCTGTTTTATCTCCAACCTTATTCTTACTTTTCATTAACGATCTTCTCCACTGCACTTCTAACTCTGTTCACTCTTATGCTGATGATTCAACTCTGCATTCTTCTACTCATTTCAAATCTGCTCCCTCTTTTGCTTCTAGACTTGCTTCTTGTCTTCAACTTTCCGATTCCATTCTTGCCGATCTGGATGGGATTTCCCGGTGGGGTCATAGCAACCTTGTAAAATTCAATCTCTTTAAAAATTCAACTTCTTCTCATCTCCCTCTCAAAAACACCTCCTAACTTTCCTATCCTCTTCGATGGCTCTCCCGTCTCACCTGTAAATAACATTAACATTCTTGGTCTAAACATAAACAACAAACTGTCTTGGAAACCACATATTACAATGGTTGCTAAAGCGGCCTCTAAGAAGCTGGGAGTCCTGTTCAGATTGCGAGAATTTTTTTCTTCTGAGCAGTTACTCCAAATATATAAGGGGTCTTATTTCTCCTTGTATGGAGTACTGTTCTCACATTTGGGGGGGCTCCGGCTCCTCCTCTCTTCTGGATAGGGTTGAGTCAAAAGTTAAGAGATTAATAAACTGTCCCCTACTTTCAAACTCACTTGACCCTCTGTCTCTGCGACGTGACGTTGGCGCGCTATCTCTTTTCTACAGGTACTACAATGGCAGGTGCTCGAGGGAACTTGGCCTCTCGCATTCCTCCACCGTTGCGTCGTCCTCGTTGCACAAGGGGTGCCCTGCTTTCGCACCAATTTTGTGTGGACGTAGGAAATCCCAGGCTAGCCCGTTGTGGTACCTCCTTCTTTCCAGCCACCTCTATTCTGTGGAACTCTCTACCATCATTTATTTTTCCTCCTGTATTTAATTTTCCACTCTTCAAGGCTTCCGTCTGCGCCCACCTGAGGGCTGTGCGTTAGGTGTGTGTGTTTGTGTGTGTTTGAATGAACTTTGTGCATGTGTGTGTGCCCCCTCCTTGAAAAGGGCTCTGCCCGTGAGTGGTGGCGTTCTGTAAAAAAAAAAAAAAAAAAAAAAAAAAAAAAAAAAAATATAATATATATATATATATATATATATATATATATATAT
Organism: Armadillidium nasatum; assembly: GCA_009176605.1. Lineage (NCBI taxonomy): Eukaryota > Metazoa > Arthropoda > Malacostraca > Isopoda > Armadillidiidae > Armadillidium > Armadillidium nasatum. The sequence continues at coordinate 77,871 of SEYY01000080.1, read as the reverse complement.
ATATATATATATATATATATATATATATATATATATATATATATATATATATATATATATATATATATATATATATATATATATATATATATATATATATATATATATATATATATATATATATATATATATATATATATATATATATATATATATATATATATATATATATATATATATACGTCCCCCTTTCTTCACATGTATCCCACAAATCTACAAACGCTTACACGTTACATTACTTTTAAAAAATACAAAATGTTGAAACGTTAAACTCTTTCGGAAAAGCCTAAAGGGGCGGCTTACAAATATAGCCCCTCAACCACCTCTTTTCCCATCACCTCTTGGGAGTTGGTGACTTCCGGTGATCGGGTTGGTGCCACAAAGATCCTTGAGGCCGATTTGCCTTGGTGCACGGTCTTCTTCGTTCATTAATTTCTGCAGTATTAGAGGTTTCTTTTCTAATTCCAACTTTATCGTACTCCACCTCTATTCTTATAGACCTCATCTCTTGCTCCTAACTGAAACCCAGGTGTCTGAGTACTTTGAGAGAAAACTCTATTTCCTCCTACAGTCTGTACCCTCAATTTTTATCAAAGGTGGATGTTGCGCGCATATGTTCTGTTCTCGTGTCTCTAATTTGGAGTCTTCTGAATTCTCTACTTTCCTGTAAATCTACAACTACTGTAAATTCACGTGTTCTGTCTATTTATATCCTTATTCTACAGACTATTAAAATTCTTCGACTATTTTAACTCCAAAATAGAACACATTCTTTATTCTTCTTCTTTTTTTGAAACCTTCATTTTAGGTCCTAGCCTGCCACTTTTCTCCAAAGAATAACCTTGAGCAGTTGGTGCATCTCCCTACCCTTATCCCTGATCGCCTTGGTGATGAACCCAACATATTTGACATTTTTCTAATTCTTATTCTTCCCTTTATTTTGTTAAACTCTTTCCTTCTCTGCGTTCATCCGATCACCTTCTTATCTCTGTATCTTGATCTGTCTCTTCAAGTTTTCCGCAAGAATGGTCCCCGCTTTCGACGAGGAAAAGTTTCTGGCATTTCGGAGCCACTAACTGGTCTGACTTGCAGTTGTAATTTTCTGATTTTCCATGGAATGATTACTGTTTCTGTAGGAGGGGTATCTCAGAGTGTGCGGAGCCCATAACCGAGATGATTCTCTCTAGGCATGGAAGCGTATATTTCATATTCTCTTCCCTTCTGCTAAACCTAACAAACCTTGGTTTAACTCTGCTCTTTCTCGTACTTTCTGGAGCAGGTACGCTACCTTCAGAGATTACCGTCATCTTCAAACTCCAGAAACTCATGCAACTTAAATTCCATCCCGGAATAGACCAAAATCTATTCACCGCAACACTAAAAACTGCTTTCTCGGTAGAAAATGCAACAACCTTTCAGGTTTTTCTTCTTCAACGTCCTTTCTGGCCTTTTATAAGAAATGTCAATTCTAATGTGATTTCGGAGCTGTTTCTACTTCTTCAATCCCCTGCAACTTATTTAGGCCTAAAATTGTAATTTCTTCTAAAGACGTCATTTTTGCTCTCTCTGAGCTTAACACTAAAAAGCGTACGGTCTTGATGATATCCCTCCTGTAGTTCTCAAAACTAGTGCTTCTGAGCTTGTACCTTGCCTTAGAAAGAAATATTTTGAAATATCTCAATTCTCCTAATCTTATCTTTGTGCCCAGTATGGCTTTCGTAAGAAGCACTCTACTGGTGATCTTCTTTCCTTCTCTCTGACATTTGTCTTCAGCTCTTCGGCATTATGGAGAATCTTTTGCTGCTTGTCTACACATATCGATAGCTTTCGATACAGTCTGGCACTAAGCTTTGATTTCCAAACTTCCCTCATTCAGTATCTATCCTTCAATCTGATTTCTTTTCTGGTCATACAATAGCAACTGTTGTAGTTGGCCACCGTTCATCCTATAATATTATTAATAGTAATGTTCCTCAAGGAGCTGTACTATCCTCAACACTTTTTCTGCTCTTCATTAATGACCTTCTATCTCTTACTTCATCTCCTATCCACTCCAAAGCAGATGACTCTACACTACATTACTCTTTTCAGTTTGAAAGTCGCCCCTCCAAACAGCAGTTAATAGAAGCAAGGAGGGTAGCCTTGGAGCAACTGATCTTTGATCTATCTCGTATTTCAAATTGCGGAAGAGAAAACATGGCCTTTTTCATGCTTCAGAATCTCAATTTCTCCATCTCTCTACAGGACACAATCTTCCACACAACTATGATATCTTCTTCAAAAACGCACAATTCAATCCATCATCTCTCTTTAATTTCACTAGCTTCTAAGAGGTTAGTTGTTCTGAGGTGTCTTCAGAATTTCTTCACGCCACACCAATTGCTTGCTTCTCTATAGGGGTGTTGTTCGCCTATGTATTGAGTATGTCTCACACATCTGTGATGGTTCCATTCAAACAGCTCTATTAAAAAAAGTAGATTCTTGGGATTTTCGTTTATCAACTTTTTGCTCTCACTAATTCTCTTCAGTCTCTTTGATGCGTCACTCTCTGTATACTATTGCTATTTTTTACAATGGACACTGCTCTTCTGAACTCTCACGTCGCACACCTCCTCAATTGAGAATGGCTCGTACGACACCCCTTTCTACACACTCTCGTCCTTTCTCTGTTAAATTCTGCGACCTCAGACTTAAATGCTATGCTAAATCTTTCATGTACCCTACTGGTAAAATCTGGAACACACTCCCTTCGTCCATTTTTTCAACTTCCTATGATTACACACCTTTAATTAAACGATGTGTATCGGGACACGTGGACATTTTAAATTGTCCTGGTTTCTGACAAGTCCACAAACTTTGGTGGTAAATTAGTATGCCTCCAGTGTTTGCCCACAAGAGGTAATGTGTATATATATATATATATATATATATATATATATATATATATATATATATATATATATATATATATATATATATATATATATATGTGTGTGTGTGTGTGTGTGTGTGTGTGTGTGTTTTTTTTTTTTTTTACTTCACCTTTGTTGGGCAAAGTGGAGAGAACTTATAATTTCCACTAGAAATAGGGAAACATCAGGAAGGACGACGTGTCTCGATACACGGTATTTAAAGGTATGTGAAAGATGTGTGGTAGAGGAATTACCAGTTGAATATAATTAAGATTGAGCATAGCTGTTATGTTTTCGGTTAGAGAGCTGAACAGCGAAAGAATGCAACTGTTTCAAAAGGCACGTAACACGAGCTCTTCTCAGTGGAGGAGGTATGCGACCGAAGAGTTCAGAAGAACAGTAACTATTGTTCTAACTATAATATAGAGAGAGTGACCCATAAGTTTGATGGGCAGAAAGAGGCTTGAGAAAATTAGTGCAGCAAGAGAGTTTACAAGACTGGAAAGCCCTAAACTAAACCTTTTCAAGGAGAGCTTTATAAGTGGAACCACCCAGATGTGTGAGACGTCCTCCATACATTGGTGAATTAGAAACTGAGGTGGCGAGAAAAAGTTACGAAGGCCTTTCAGAACACCTAACCTCTTAGAAGCTTGTTTTGAAAGGGAAGTAATATGATCTTTCCAAGAAAGATCACGATAAAAAGAAATATCAAGAAAATTTATTTCATATGAAGGTTTGAGTTGTGTCTTTCCGAAGATGTCATAGTTGTGTGGAGGGTTATTTTCGTGCAGAGAGATGAAGAAACCTAGTTTTTGGGGCATTGAGAAAGAAAATGCTTTTTTCTGCCCCAGTTTGACATACAAAATAAGTCAGAGGTTAGTCGCTCCAAGACTATCCTTCTTACTTCGATTAAGAGTAGATTCATCCGCACAGGGTGAAGAAATGATGAGGTAATAAAAAGAAGGTAATTAATACAAAATAGGAAGTGTTATTGATAAAACAGAACACAGACTAACACCGCTATTTGTAAATTTAAAGGATGAACGATGGCCGTCTACAACAGTTGCTATAGAACGACAGGAAAGGAAATAGAGAGAAGGATAGAGAGTGTAAGAGGGAAGTTTTGAAATCAAAGTTTTATGCCAGACTCTATCGAAAGCATTTTATATGTTTAGAGCGAAAGCAGTAAGTTCATCGAAATGATGAAGAGCGGATGACAAAGAGTCATAGATAGGGAAAAGAAGATCACTAGTTGAGCGTTTTATTCTAAAGCAATACTGAGCATAAGAGATAAGATTAGAAGAATTGAGATGCTTTCAAATCTTTCTGGCAAAGATTGATTCGAAAACTTTAGAAAAATATATAAATATATATAAATGGGCAATAGTTGGAGGGTTGAGAGGAATCTCCCTTCTTTGGCACAGGCTGAATGATTACACGCTTCTAGCAAGAAGGGAAGGTTGAAGTATAAAGGCAGAGACGATATAGCTTACCAATGCAGGATGAAAGCTTTGAAGCACAAGTTTTGAGAACCACAGAAGATACTAGAGGAGAGAAAGAGGAAGAAGCAAAGTTGGAGTTAACATTTTTTTAAAACATTTCTTTAGGGTGGTGTTAGGGGACGAAATGGATGAGCGGCTATTTTTGGAAGCAGCCCCTCTAAGCTTCAGCGAGGTAGCTTTATGTTTCTACTTTTTTATTTTTAAAAATTTTTTTAAAAGCATTATACGAGTAAGCGCTTGTAAATTTGTATGATACATATTTAGAATGGAAATGGTAGTGGGAACGTAGGAACTCCAATACGGTGCAAGAATATACTAGAGACTCTCTGAAAAGGTGAAACGCAAAAAGGAACGAACCAAAGTTCAACGGTCTGAAACGGAATGGTCTTACATATCATATCAGCCCAATTGTTATGACCATTGGCGTGTATTTTTATAGCTTCGAACGGAGCTACGTTCTCTCCCATATATGTAGGTATAGGTATGTGTCTGTATGTGTGTATGCTTGTATATGTGTTTATATATATGTATATTTGTTTATGAGTGTGATTATGTGTGTATGTTTGAATAAATGTTTGTGTGCTCGTGTGCATTAGCGTGTGCGTGTGTGTGAGCGTGTTTGAGTGACATGAAGGAGCTCTAAATTTTATCGTACTCTAGTTTTTAATAAAATTATAATTCTTTCCTTAAAACTAAATTGATGAATAAAATAATATAAAATAATAGTGTCATTTGTTTTTATCTTATTTCACTGGTGAAATTGTTCGACGCAGAAGCACAAAGAGCGAAAGAGCACGAAAGTGGAGTCTCGAGAAACATATGTATATATATAAATTTATATATATATATATATATATATATATATATATATATATATATATATATATATATATATATATATATATATATATATATATATATATATATATATATATATATATATATATATATATATATATATATATATATATATATATATATATATATATATATATATATATATATATATATATATATATATATATATATATATATATATATATATATATATATATATATATATATATATATATATATATATATATATATATAAGTAGCGCAGTCCGAAGCGATGAAAATAACCCTCATTGGGCTTAACCTACGGAGTGATAGGGTGGGTTAGATCATTCCTTTTTCACTCCGTTGGCCTTTGGTTCGTTCCTTTCTGCGTTTCGCCTTCTCAGAGTGTTTCTAGTGTACCCTTGACTCACATTGGATTCTATATACTCCACAATTTTCCCTTTCTCCTATGTATCCTACAAATTTACAAGGCACGTACACATACATTATCTTTAATATATATATATATATATATATATATATATATATATATATATATATATATATATATATATATATATATATATATATATAAATAACTATCACAATGGCGAAACGAAAAACTGCCTAGGAGAAGCTTGGAGGGGCAGCTTCCAAACATAGCCCCTCATCCACTCCTTTCCCTATCATCACTTGGGAGTTGGTGGTCTCCGGTGATGGGGTTGGTGCCACCAAGATCTTAAAGCACACTTGCCTTGGTGCATGGTCTTCCTTTTTCGTTAATTTCTGCAATGTTCGCGGTCTCTTTTCTAATTTCAACATTGCCGAAAACTACCTCTTTTCTTCTAGACCTCATCTCTTGTTCCTAACTAAAACCCAGGTTTCTGAGTGATCTGACAACGAACTCTACTCTGTTTCCTCCTACTGTCTCTATTCTCAATTTTTAGCCAAAGGCGATGTTGCGCACATGTGGGCAACCATGTTATTGTTCTCGTGTCTCTAATTTCGAGTTTTCTGAATTCTCTATTTTATGGCTTAAACTTTCCTGCAACTATACAACTAAATTCATTTGTTCTGTCTATTTATCTCCTAATTCTACCGACTATAAAAAATTCTTTGACTATCTTGACTCCAAAATAGAACACATTCTTTCTTCCTCTCCTTTCTCCGAAATCATCATTTTAGGTGGTTTCAATGTTCACCATCCCCAATGGCTTTCACCTAGCTCTCATAATCCAGCTGGTGAACTTGCCTACCAATTTTCAATCCAGAACAACCTTAAGCAGTTGGTGCATCTCCCTACCCGTGTCTCTGATCGCCCTGGTGATGAATATAACATACTTGATTTTTTCCTAACTTCTAATCCTTCCCCGTATTCTTTTAAACTCTTTCCTCCTTTGGGATCATCCGATCATCTTCTTATCTCTGTATCTTGTTCTATCTCTTCAAGTCTTCCACAAGAACGGCCAATCCTTCTGCGAGGAGACGTTTCTGGCATTGCGGTGCCATTAACTGATATGACTTGCTGGTTGTACTTTTCTGATTTCCCATAGAACGATTGCTGCTTCCGTGGGAGGGGTCCCTAGGAATGTGCAGAGCTCATAACCGAGATGATTCTCTCTGGCATGGAGGCGTACATTCCATATTCTTTCCCTTCTACTAAACTTAACAAACCTTGGTTTAACTCTACTAGTTCTAGTGCTATCCACCGCAGGGATGCTTCTTTCAAGGATTACAGTCGTCATCAAACTCCAGAAACTAATGCAACTTATATTTCATCCCGGAATCGTGCAAAATCATTCTTCGTGACACTAAAAACTCATTTCTCCGTAGAAAATGCAACAATCTTCTAGTTCCTCTTTCTCACGCTATTTCTGGTATTTTGCGAAAAATGTCAACTCTAACTTTGCTTCTTCCTCTTTTCCTCCTTTAGTGCTTTCTGACAATACAACTGCCGTTTTGCCTACCTCTAAAACAAACTCTTCGCTTAAACTTTTGCCACTAATTCAACGTTAAACGATTCCAGAGCTGTTCCTACTCCTTCAACCCCCTCCACCTCATTTATGACTAATATTGTAATTTCTTCTAAATATGTCATTTCTGCTTTCTCTGAGCATAACAATAAGAAGGCCTTTTGTCCTGATTTTATCCCTCCTGTTGGTTCTGAAAACTTGTGCTTCCGAGCTTACACCCTTCCTTGCAAAACTATTTTGTTGATGTCTTTCTACTTCAACCCCTTCTTGCTGGAAACGTGCGCTCATTCAGCCTATGCCGAAGAAGGGAACCCCTCCTAACCCTCTAACTACCGTTCCATTTCTTCTACCTCCGTTCTTCTAAATTTTTCGAATACATCCTTAACTAGAAGATTTGGAAACATCTATATTCTTCTAAATCTTATATCTGATCACCAGTATGGCTTTCGTAAGAAACACTCTACTGGTGATCTCTTTTCCCTTCTCCTTGACTCTTGGTCCTCTGCTCTTTGGTATTTCGGTGAATCTTTTGCTGCCGGTCTGGACATATCGAAAGCTTTCGATAAAGTCTGGCACAAAGCTTTGATTCCAAAACTTTCCACTTTTGGAATCTATCCTTCTTACTGTGACTTTCTCTCTAATTTCCTTTCTGGCCGTTCTATGGCAGCTGTTGTAGACGGCCACCGTTCTTCATTTAAATCTATTAACAGTGGTGTTCTTCAAGGT
>SEYY01000080.1:62439-64939 GCA_009176605.1 Armadillidium nasatum | reverse complement strand
AAATTTAGCCTTTAATTCCATCCTTAGATGATTCAGGAGCTATTCCTCTTCCTTCAATTCCCTCCAACTCATTTATACCTAATATTTTGATTTCATCTGAAGATGCCATTTTTGCACTGAGGGTAACACTAAGAAGGCGTATTATCCTAATGATATTCCTCCTGCTGCTCTCAAAACATGTGCTTCTGAGCTGACATCTTGCCTTGGTAATCTATTTAGTCTCTGTCTTTCTACTTCGACCTTCAACTTCAACGAAATTCGGTTTAGGTGGGAATTGTAAGGGATTTTATTCTTTATTATTTTATTATTCTAATTTGTATTAGATGAGAATTGTAAGGATTTTTATTCTTTTATGATTTTAACACCCACTCATAGAGTAGGGCCCTTCCAGTGAGCGGTGCTGATAACTGAATATATATATATATATATATATATATATATATATATATATATATATATATATATATATATATATATATATATATATATATATATATATATATATATATATATATATATATATATATATATATAATATATATATATATATATATATATATATATATATATATATATATATATTATATATTATATATATATATATATATATATATATATATATATATATTATATATATATATTATATATTATTTTATTTTGTTTAAATATTTTTGTTTCAATTGTTTTCCTGAAGTAAATTGAAGTTAATTTGTTTTTAATTTTTTTATTTTAACATTTAAAAGAATTCATTTAAATAAATTCTATTGTAAAAATTGAAAACTGTGAAAACGAAATTTGCGTAAGTTATAATCAACGATTATTTGTTTTTCAGGCAATGCTTTGTCTAATTGGTATTATGCTTTTAACTTTCGTGCATCCTTTGCATCTACTTTCAATGAATTACAGAAGAAAAATTGTTAAGCAAAAGTTAAAATATAGCTTAATTGACAGAAATGTTCCTAAACTGTTATCTTTTAAAAATAAAGTTAACTCTATCTCTGCAAGTATGCAAAATATTCAATCAATTTACAATCCAAAAGATTTGAGAGAGGTTGGTGATACAAAGCTTCCTGACCTCCTTCCTCTGAATTCAAGTGAAAACAAAGAACAAAACGATTTAAACTTGGAAAACACAAATGATGAAATGATAATGAATGAAGATAATGGTCTAAAAGCGGAAGTTCCGAAACTTATGTCTATTAAAGGAAAGCTTTTCGTAGATGATATAGGCTCAAACAATTTTGAAAATTCAGAAGTTATTAAAGAAGTAGAAGAAGAGAACTCAGAAAGAGGACAAAAATATACTGTAAAAAGACACTGACTATTGTTCAAGTACCAGTTAAAAATAATAATAATATATTTTTATTATTAAATGAAAGTAATATTGAAAGCAAGCAATGCTTTATTTTTCATGTCACAATTTTTTTCAATTTCACAATTGTTTTGTAAAAGGCTAATAAACAGTAAAGAAAATCCAGAAAAGTAATGTTAATTATCATTATTCTTTTAATTTGTCTTAAGTGATTCATTCCTATAAAATTGTTTTAGTGGACATCTTGTTTTATAATTATTTGTTCATTTTTTCATTCCATCATAGATATACAATTTTCAAAAAAATCAACCTTCAAAACTTTCGTTTTCATTTTTCCTAATCCGTTTATACATACAACTATATATATATATATATATATATATATATATATATATATATATATATATATATATATATATATATATATATATATATATATATATATATATATATATATATATATATATATATATATATATATATATATATATATATATATATATATATATATATATATATATATAATATATATATATATATATATATATATATATATATATATATATATATATATATATATATATATATATATATATATATATATATATATATATATATATTATATATATATATATATATATATATATATATATATATATATATATATATATATATATATATATATATATATATATATATATATATATATATATATATATATATATATATATATATATATATATATATATATATATATATATATATATATATATATATATATATATATATATATATATATATATATATATATATATATATATATATATATATATATATATATATATATATATATATATATATATATATATATATATATATATATATATATATATATATATATATATATATATATATATATATATATATATATATATATATATATATATATATATATATATATATATATATATATATATATATATATATATATATATATATATATATATATATATATATATATATATATATATATATATATATATATATATATATATATATATATATATATATATATATATATATATATATATATATATATATATATATATATATATATATATATATATATATATATATATATATATATATATATATATATATATATATATATATATATATATATATATA